>WNHD01004153.1:0-19339 GCA_011057455.1 Ganaspis sp. Gsp50 | reverse complement strand
TTAAAAAACAGTTCATTCATTTTTTTAATGCGAAAATCATGTTTCACATATTTGCAAATTTGACAGTGTTCCGGAAACTTTTTTAGAATTTTTCTTTTTCCATTCGATTGCCCAGAAAAAAGCACGCCAATTTAAGTATTATAACGTTTTGGACACTCGTCTGGATCAATTAGCAATTTAAAAAAAAAGTTCATTTATTTTTTTATTTTTTTTAATGCGAAAATCATGTCTCACGTTTTTTCAAATTTGACAGTGTTCCGGAAACTTTTTTAGAATTTTTCTTTTTCCATTCGATTCCCCAGAAAAAAGCACCCCAATTGGAGTATTATAACGTTTAACGTATAAACGATATGTCCAATGCCACTTGAACGGTAAGTGCACTATAATTGTTACTGTGAGTGTGCTGTAAATTTTACGGTAAATGCTTTGCATTTAAAATAGTAAATTTACTATAAGTTGAACGGTAAGTTTATTGACACTTGAAAGACAAGTGCACTGTAATTGGCACATGAAATTTACTGTTAGTTGGACGGTAAGTCTGATGCATTTAAAATGGTAAGTTTACTGCTACTTAAACGGTAAGTTCATTGCAATTGAAAGGTTTGTTGACTGTAAGTTAAACGGTAAGTTTACTGTCACTTGGACGGTAAGTGCACAGTAATTGATGCGGTACATTTACTGTAAGTTGGACAGTAAGTTGTCTGCATTTGAAACGGTAAATTTATTGCTTTTGGAAAGGCAAGTTTATTCTAAATTTAAACAGTAGTTTTACTGTTACTTAAATGACAAGTTCATTTCTTTGGAAACGGTAAGTTTACTTTATTTGAAACGGTAAGTTTAGTATAAGTAATGTTTACTATTATGCCCTGGGGACTTCTTTATTAAATAAATAAATAAATCATTTGAATAGAAAATTTACTGCTACTTGGACGGTATGTTCGCTGCAATTGAAACGGTAAGTTTACTGCTTTCGAAGGATAAGTTTACTGCCATTAGTTCGGTAAGTGCACTGTAATGGGTACGGTAAATTTACTTTAAATTTTACAGTAAACTCTGCATTTGAAGCGGTATGCAGACTATAGTTGAACGGTAAGCTTATTGTCAATTGAACGATAAACTGTAATCTGTAATCACAGTAATCGGTACGGTTAATTTACTGTAAGTTTGCCGGTAAGTTTTCTGAATTAAATAAGATGTTTACTACTTTTTAATAAGTTAATTTTACTGTAGATTGGAGGGTAAGTTTAATGCAGATCGAATGGTAAGTTTACTGTCGGTTGGACGGTAAGTTTTATGTAGATTTAACGGTAAGTGTATTGTCGATTGGACGGTAAGTTTAATGCAGATTAAACAAGTTTATTGTCGATTGGACGGTAAGTTGAATGCAGATTAAACGGTAAGTTTACTGTCGATTGGACGGTTAGTTTAATGTAGATTGAACGGTAAGTTTACTGCCGATTGGACGGTAAGTTTAATGAAGATTGAACGGCAAGTTTACTGTAAATTCAACGGTAAGTTTACTGTAATTGGTACTGTAAATTTCCTGCAAATTCGCACGGTAAGTTTACTTTTTTCATTTATAAGTGAAATTATCACTAAATAAAGAATCAGAGAATATAATATTAAATAAATAATAATATAATAAATTTTGCTATTTATTTGACAGTTCGTAATTACCGTGACTGAAAAGTTCATTGGGGCAGATTTTTTGGTCAGAGGAGATAAGCCTTTTTCGGATGGACTTTAACGAGAAGAATATAACGCAGTGAGGGTTGGCGATGATGACAATAGTACGAGAGTTTGACACGGCCCACTTGGCATTAAGTTGTGGGTAATAATTACCGTTTCTCGTTAGGCTGCCAATGAGAGCCTCGCCCACCTGCACACTGAATTACACGAGACGCTTCGTTGCGGTTGAACTGCCTCGCACGTGCCACAACCATAGACTATATGCTCATTGTAGTCCTTTCATTTCTCACCCTTCACAACTCTTTCCTGTCTCCAATTTTCATATTTCATCACTTTCATCTCTAATAAATGCTCTTTTTAAAACTTATCTTTTTTTACTTGAGACTGTAGTTTTAATTTCTAAACACTTTGAGCGTCAATTTTACTTACAGCCAGCGTCGATAGAGGCCGCCACTGTCGATTTTGTTTTCTTTTTCTCATTTACTGTTTCTTCAAATTTCTATAACTCATCCGCATTTTATGCTACTACATTGTTCTTGGTCTCAATTTACTCAGAATAAATCACTCTACAAAAGTTTCTATTGGACCGAAAGTGTAAATTGTACTGGTGAGTTGGTACACCTCACCAAAGATGATTTTTACAAAAATTCTCGTTTTTTTGACGCTATTTCCAAAAATATTAATTTTATCAAAAAATTTCACATGAGAAATTTGTTGGAAATTTAATTTCCTACAAAAAAGGTCCTGTGGACTAAAGTGCTTAATTGAATATTTCTTGAGATTTCAAGCTTTAATTTATGAGTAGTAAAAAAATTGATTCGATAAACCGCAAACGTTTTATACCAGGTATATAAAAATCTAATATGAGTAGTTTAATTTTAATATCCAAAGAAATATTAATCTAAGCGATTTATTATATAGAACAAAATCAAATTTAAATATATTTTTTCGTGACAAATATTTTTTCGATTTTCTCATCAATGAGAAAGTATCTTTTTTATTAAAAAAAATTCTGTCTCCAGTACTTTCGAAGAAGAATGATTTCATTGAAGGACTAATATCAGTGTCCAGTTGATAGTTCTTAATTACGTATAATCGTGCACGACTAATTACTTTATTCAGAAGGGATTATTAATTAAGATTGTACTGTCCAGGCGAATTTGTTTGTCGTCAAGATGGAAGCTTGAAATGACCGATCAATGATACAAATTACAAGTGTCAATGGTGGATTATTGATATTAGTCAAGAATAAAACGTGTTATTATCGCTTGCCCAGTGTGACATTGCTGGGCGGTGTAACGGTCGATGACTATCTTTGTCTGGCGGAGGTACGTCATATCATGAGTCGACTTGACCAAGCTTCTCAAATCAAACGTCGAATAAAAGAAAAACCTGTCACTTTTTTTTTTGAACACGTTTTATCATTTATTTTAACTGAAAAATCTACTTTCAAGATAATCGTCTGCATTTTTTATTTTTGGTATTTAATAATACAAATACTATTAAGGTTGATGTTAATTTATTGGAAAAAAATAAGTTCTATTTGTTAAGAAAAGCGTTTCTTTTGTTTTACAATGGTAAAAACAATGAATCACTGTATTGCGCATGAATTATTTGCATAAAACCCTTCTGCGCAGGTGTTTGTTGTGTACAACCCCACTGCGCATGTGCTAGTTGCGCACAATACTAATGCGCATGTGTTAGTTGCGCCCAATACTACTGCGCATGTGTTTGTTGCGTACAGAACTACTGCGCATGTGTTTGTTGCGTACAGAACTACTGCGCATGTATTCCTTGCGAAACCACTTCTACGCATGTTTTTGGTGCGTAGAAACCTACTGCGCATGTGTTAGTTGCACACAATACTACTGCGCATGTGTTTGTTGCGTACAGAACTACTGCGCATGTATTCCTTGCGCAAATCACTTCTACGCATGTTTTTGGTGCGTAGAAACCTACTGCGCATGTGTTAGTTGCATACAATACTACTGCGCATGTGTTTGTTGCGTAGAACGTTACTGCGCATGTGTTAGTTGCGCACAATACTACTGCGCATGTGTTTGTTGCGTACAGGACTACAACGCATATTTTTGATGCGTAGAAACATGTGTTAGTTGCGCACAATACAACTGCGCATTTATATTACAATTAATCTGAAATTTCTAAGGTTAATTTTAGATTTTTTAAGTTGGAATATATTTGAAACGGGCATTAAAATACATAACTTAAATATACAAACTGATTAAAAAAAAGCTGCAAGTGTCCAGAAAACATGACAACAAGATCGGTCAACCGGTGACAGGGGTGCGTGCACAGCTTCATATAAAATGTTGAATAACTATTTACATCCTTATCTCACTTCTCATCAAATAAAGTTCCTACAGCTGAACATAACCTCTTAAAAATGCTGCCTTACGATTTTTGTCTTTTAAAAAATAGCTAAATGTGGAAAGTATGATTAATTACAATTGAATGACGAATTATCATTTGTTGCAGAAACAATAATAAAATGATGCCATTATGACTTTAAATAATAGTAATATTATAAATTAATTCAATTAAAATTAATTTCTTTAATGATTCAAATTTTTCTGAAATCTTTGACGTCAAGTTTTCAATTTTTCAATTATTCTTTTCAATTTTCATTATTAATGTAGGTACTTTTAGGGAATCTTTTTGCAATGATTCTGTTTTACCAAGCAGTTTTACCAAATTGACATACTTGTTTAAAAAAAATTCAATAACTCGGCCGCACTTTATGCTATTGCATTGCTCTTGGTCTCAATCTTCTCAGAATAAAACACTCTACAAAAGTGTCTATTGGACCGAAAGTGTAAATTGCACTGGTCAGTTGATACGCCTTACTAAAGATCATTTTCAACCAAATTCTCGTTTTTTTTGCAGTTATCTTCAAAATTATTAATTTTATCAAAAAATTGTTAATGACAAATTTGTTCGATATTTAATTTCCTACAAAAAAGGTCCTATAGACTAAATCAATCAGATTAATATTTCTTGAGAGATTAGACTTTAATTTATGAATAGTATAAAACGTTTGATTCGATAAAGCGTGACTACACATAAAGTCTTGTATCTCAAGAAATATTATTCCAAGCGATTTAGTCTACAGGACCTTTTTTGTAGGAAATTGAATTTCCCACAAATTTGTCATTTAGATTTTTTTGATAAAATTAATTATTTCAGAGATAACAGCAAAAAAATGAGAATTTTGGGTAAAAATTATCTTCGGCGAGGAGTACGAACTAACCAGTGCAGGTTACACTTTCACTCCAATGGACACTTTTGTAGAGTGTTTTTTTCTGAGTAAATTGAGATCAAGACCGATGTAATAGCATAAAATTTGGCCGAGTTAGGTTGATTTTAACTTACCATTGAGAGTGATGCTCAAAGAGTAACGTTACCCCCACTACCAACTCCTGTAGCCGAACCAAGCGTCGAAGTTTAAATGCGCCTTATATCTAAATTATTATTACTAATACCATTTTGTTTTACGAAACGTGTTATTATTATTATTATTATTGTTATTATTATTGTATTATTATTATTCTTATTATTCTTATTATTATAATTATTATTAATTTATAATTTGAAATAGAGATTGACAATTAAAATGAAATGAATGGAAAAAACAATAGGTAGGTTAAGAACTGAAAAGTAAAGAAGCAGAGGATTCAAAAAAGTGAATAAGAAATGAGGGAACGTGACACGAGACGTAAGAGGTATGATGGATGAGAGGGCGGCCGGTTTAAGTGATCGGGACATGATCACTCGAGGTCGGTGTGGTCTGCCTGTCTGTCCACGTCCATGATCAATGTCATCTGATTTACAACAAAAAATCGCTTATAATAATTTTTCACATTCTTTGCAGAAAACTAGTACTAATTACTATTAGAAAACTTCAAGCACAATAAACCCATAAAAAAGTTTATTGAAATAAAAAAAATGTTAAAATTATTTATTAGTAAATTATTCATTAATTTAAAAGTTTAATCAAGTTGAAACTACCACCAAACATAACCTAAAATTTTTTGCTTCTTAAGTACCTTTTTTCGCGACGCGTCACATTTGTTTAATTCGTAACAAATATTTGTTTAATTCGTAACAAATATTTGTTTAATTCGTAACAAATATTTGTTCAATTCGTAAGATATATTTGTTTAATTCGTGACATTTATTTGTTTGACTCGAAACAATTTAATTAATTTCAAACATCGTTGCATAAAATTATGTCTGTTATTATTTTAATATAGTTATTATAAATTTGGTCGAGTCAAATAAATATTTCTTTGTATTAGACAAACATTTGTTAGACCGATTATCAAATAAATGTGACGCGCTTTGAAGAAACGGACCTTGGAAGCAAAAGATTATAGGTTATGTTTGATGACAGTTTTTATTCGATTTAAGCTTTATTTTTGAAGCCTTTTTATACTATTTCCATTGAAAGAAAGTTTTATTATTAATATTTTGTGTGCATACGATGAAGAAAAACTATCTTTTATTGCAAAAAAATAAAAAGAAAGCTTTAATCGAGTGAAAACTATCATTAGACATAACCTAAAATCGTTTGCTTCTAAGGTCCCCTTCTTCAAAAAAAGTTCTTGATTTAAACAAACTTCCATGCAAATAAGGTAATAAGGTGTTATTTCAAATAATAAAAATAGAACATTTTGCAATGCAATGTGACTTACAATTAATTACACTACTTACTATTTGTCCATTCAATTATGAGGAGGTACTGTAAAGTGACATTGGCACGCGATTTCCCCACGCGAATAAAATAGCTCAGTCAAATGCTTTATTAGTATTTTTTTAGTGGTTCACGATTTAGATTTTTTCAATTGAATTTTCAAAAGGCAATTTAAAATTCAAAATTCAATTTATTTAAATTTTTTTAAAATTTAAATATTTTTAAATCGCTAAAAAAAGTTTAGAATTTTTAAATCGCTTTAATTTTAGTAGCAATATATTCTAATTGTTATTGTATACTTTTTTCTCCTTATTTATTCACATTGTTGTTCAGTTATTTCGTTATTTATTTATTATATTTATTCTCATTGTCTTCTCTCTATTTATTTTTATTTTGTTCTTTCTTTAATTATGTTTTGTTCTTTATTTATTTATGATTGTTCTAAATTTAGTTTTCGGTTTTTGTCCGTTTATTTTAAATCTTTACTACCATTTATTTATTCTTATTTGTTATTCACTTTTGTTGTTTATTGTTCTGTTATTTATTTGCATTTGTCCTAATTCTTGTCTATCTTTTGTTATTTATAGTTATTTATTGCTATTTATTCTTGTTTTGTTATTTTTGTTATTAATTGCTATTTATTGCTATTTATTGTTGTTTTGTCATTTTTGTTATTAATTGCTATTTATTGTTGTTTTGCTATTTTTGTTATTAATTGCTATTTATTGCTATTTATTTTTATTCATTGCTATTTATTGTTGTTTTGTGATTTTTGTTATTAATTGCTATTTATTGTTACTTTGTTATTTTTGTTATTCATTGCTATTTATTTCTATTTATTGCTATTTATTGTTGTTTTGTTATTTTTGTTATTAATGGCTACTTATTGTTGCTCTGCTATTTTTGTTATTAATTGCTATTTATTTTTATTCATTGCTATTTATTGTTGTTTTGTTATTTTTGTTATTAATTGCTATTTATTGTTGCTTTGTTATTTTTGTTATCCATAACTGTTATCTAAAACTGTACTTACCAATAGATTCTGAAAAAAGCTTTGAGCTTCGTGTATAAACTTCTTAGATGACAATCAATTGATTTAGACTATTTTTAAAAAAACTAAAATCTTCACGAATATAATGCTTCCTCTGAGGAAGGAAAATAGTAGTTGAAGAGGTATAGTAAAAGAAAAGATACGCAATTCTTTACCTTTATTTTAAATTACAATAAAATTTATTAATTCATATCTAATCTATATCAAGTTTCTTAAAACTACCCTCAGCTCCAAAAAGCTCAGTGGCGTTTTTGGCTTTTCCAGGACGCAGAGATTCTTTAACTCTAGCAGTGCTTTCATCTTGCGCAAACCAATCTGCGTGTTCTTTCAGTTGATTTATTCTCGTTTTATGAAATTCACTCAACTCTCCCGCCTTACCGCCCGCCACGTTTGGTAATATGTCCAAATCTATGAATTTTTCCAAAGTATTACTTGTGGTGTGAATATGTAACTGAAAAGCGACAATTTTTTAAAAATATTTTGAGTTAAAAACTTGATTTTCTACGCACTAGGGCATAAAAAGTACTTTTTTGACACTAAGGCAAGTGCTTTTTGCACACTAGGGCGTAAAAATACGTTTTTCACACTAAGGAGTAAAAGAACTTTTTGCATACTAGGGTGTAAAAAGTACTTTTTGCATACTAGGGCGTAAAAAGTGCTTCTTTGACACTAAGGAATAAAAAGTACTTTTTGCACACTAGGGAGTAAAATAACTTTTGGCATGCTAGGGTGTAAAAAGTACTTTTTCACACTTGGGAGTAAAAATACTTTTTGCACTTGGGCCTAAAAAGTACTTTTTTCACACTAGGGTGGTTTTAGTTGTAAATTTTCGTACAATTTCGAGAAGCTCCTTCTTCATGAAGGGCTTTACCATCTGTAGTATTAAATCCATTGCAGGAACAGAATTCATAAAATGAAGACCCTTTAGTCGAACTGGCAAAGCCTCTTGAAGATAAACGAGAAATTTTTTCGAAGTCAATGGACTTATTCTTCCAACGTGTCCTAAAGCTAAGCCTGCCATGTCTCCTATTATTACATGTCCACTTGAAGTACCTTCTGTATGCAACCAAATGTCCAAAATCATTGACCAAATTTTTAAAATGTCAGCATGCACAAACTGAGATGGTTCCGTGTTGGTTAATCTCCAGTAAATAATTTTGTGCCCTTCCTTGGTTCTCCCTGCTAAATATGTTGTGGTCCTTTGAATGGAATTACAAAAATTCAATATTTTGCATTTTCTGGATGCTCATAAATGTAAAAAGTGTGACATTGGATGATTTTGAGTGACGTAATTTATGGAAAAAGTGGCGTAGCTAAGAATTTTAGCCCCAGCGCAGGAATAAGTAAAATTGGATTCCCATTCCAAAAGATAAATTGGAAATATTATACAAAAATACAATTTTTATTTAGGTACAAAAAATACAAAAAGTAAAAAAAGAAAAGTATTCCAGGGGGCACTTTTCGAGGTTTTTTTTTGCACGTGGGAATTTTTTTGAATTAAAAAAATGTAATAAACTTCTTTCTTTTAAAATATCAACTTACGCAACGGTCGATATTTTTTGAAGTTCTTTTGACGTTTTGTAATCTCTGTTACTAAAAAACTCGGGTACGTGGGTTCTGATTGTGTAATAACTGTCAATAGTACTTTTCGTGGGCTCCATTAGGTAATAATTGCTATGCAAAAATAGAGCCAGTTCTAAATCAGGAATTTTCGGCAAATGCGGTTGCTTGTCATTCCACTCTCTTAGCATTTGAATTTCAGTTTCCTTTAATTCTGGATTCTTCTTTAGTTCCTCTTCGTAAGTTATAAACTTTGACGATGACATTTTGTCCAATTATTGATTGCACTTTAAAAACAATTTGTAATTACTATTAAAATAAAGTAAATAAAGTAAATAAAGTAAATAAAATCAAATGTTTATTGTAAATAAAGATCAACGGATAACAGTTACAGTAAATAAATAACAATGAATTCAAATAAATATAATTAACAACAGATGACATTGACAGTAAGTACATAGTAGTGACAGTAAGTAACAGTAATAGTTCGTGACAACAGCAATAAGTAACAGTAAACGACAATAACAATAAACAAAAGTAACAGTAAGTGGCAACAACAGTAAGTTATAATAGTAATAAGTGACAATAACAGTAAGTAGCAGTATAACAGTAACAGTAAGTATAAATGACAGTAAGTAACAATTGCAGTAAGTAACAGTATAAAAGTAACGGTAAGTATAAATGACAGTAAGTAACAATGGCAGTAAGTAACAATGGCAGTACGTAACAGTATAAAAGTAACAGTAAGTATAAATGACAGTAAGTAATAATGGCAGTAAGTAACAGTATAACAGTAAGTGACAATGACACTAAGCAGCAGTAAAACAGTAAGTAAAAGTAACAGTAGGTACCAGTAACAGTAAGTAACAGTAAGTAACAGTAAAACAGTAAGTAGCAGTATAACAGTAACAGTAAGTAACAATGACAGTAAGTGACAATAAATAATAGTAAGTAGCAGTAAGGGTAAGTGACAATGACAGTAAGCAACACTATAACAGTAAGTGATAGTAAAACTAAGTGGCAAAAATAGTAAGGAGTAGTAACAGTAAGTAGCAGTAACAGTAAGTGACAATAATAGTTAGTAACACTAGTATAACAGTAAGCGACAATAATAGTCAGTAACAGCATAACAGCAAGAGACAATAACAATAAGTAACAGTGACAGTAAGCGTCAAGAACAGTAAGTACTTACTGTGACGTGATATCATCATTAAGTGACAAAAACTGTAGATGACAATAAGTAACAGTAAGTGACAATGGCAGTAAGTAACGCTAACAATAAGTGCAAATAACAGTAAGTAACAGTAACGGTAAGTAACATTATAACAGTAAGTGAAAAAAATAGTAAGGGGAATTAACAGTAAATACCAGTAACAGTAAGTGTCAATAATTGTTGGTAACAGTAGTATTGTTAGTAACAGTAATATTAGTAACAGTAATTGTTAATAACAGTAATTGTTAGTAACAGTAATTGTTAGTAACAGTAATTGTTAGTAACAGTAATTGTTAGTAACAGTAATTGTTAGTAACAGTAAGCGAAAGTAACAGTAATTAACAAAGACAGTAAGCGACAATAGCAGTAAGAAATATTAAATGTTACATAGTAAGTAATAGTTTAACAGTAAGTGTAGCAAAATTATTATTAATAATAATAATAGCAGTTTATAGCAATAAATAAATAAAAAATTATAAAAAAACAATAAATAATCATAATGATAACGAATATAAAAATATATAAATAAATATAACCAACAAAGATAAAAATAATTACAACAATAACATGAAAGTTACAGTACATGAAAATTACAAGATCTTTAAATATTTACAATATAAATTATGTATAAATAAAATACATACAGTATGTTTTAAACTACAATAAGTTTTTTTGAACAGCTGTTTTCTTGTATTAAAAGTCCAATTGAAGTATAATATTCAAATCTTGATTCTCAGACTGTTAACAACAGACTGCTAAAGAATTTTAGTTAGTCATTTTGGTCGCGTGTTGAAATCGCGTGTCAATGTCATTTTGCAGACCATTGTCAATTGAATGGGCAAGTAGTAAGTAACGTAATTAATTGTAAGTTACATTGCACGGTAAACTGCTATTTTATCATTATTAAAATTAAAATTTTAGCTCACAAATTTTTTTCTGTCATTGTTAAATTATAACATTATTTTTTGCATTATACATGAAATGTAAAATATTTCCCAAGTTTATTTGTGTGTTTTAAACAGAAATTCCATTGAAAGAACTTTCTTGTATTATAGACTGAAAATCGACAATTTTTTTATTTTTTGTAATAGTGTGCGTTAAAAACTCGACTTTCTAGGCACAGTGCTTAAAATGTACTTTTTGCACACTAGGGCGTAAAAAGTACTTTTTTCAGACTAGGGTGTAAATTTACTTTTTGCACACTAGGGCGTAAATAGTTATTTGTGATACAAGAACCCTAGTGCTGTTTAGCGTCCTCGTATCACATATAATTTTTTGTCATTCGCACTCTAAACACGAGGTTATGTACAACTAGTCGATGCGAATAGATTTCATTATGTGCCTAGGACACTAAATGAAACATTAAAGCATCGCTAGTCGTACGTTAACTCGTGTTTAGGGTGCGCTGATGACAAAAAAGTACTTTTCGCACACTAGGACGTAAAAGTACGTTTTGCACACTAGGACGTAAAAGTACGTTTTGCACACTAGGACGTAAAAGTACATTTTGCACTCTAAGACGTAAAAGTACTTTTTGCACACTGGGGCGTAAAAAGTACTTTTTTCAGACTGAGGTTTAAAAAGAACTCTTTTACTACTATATATTTTTACTATAGATATTTTTATTACATGTACTATTATTATTACATATATTTTACGGGAAATAAACACAGAAATTGTAATTTTTATAATTATTGTGGAGTTAGAATTTCTGAAGAATGCTTCTAATTTTAAATGAAAAATGAATAATGTCTCTACATATGTGAATTATAATTCTACAGTTTGGTCACTTTCAAACATCAAAGTCACGATAATTCTCCAAATAAGCAGTTAACAATGTTTCCGATTGCAGTAATGAGTATCTTTTATGGCATAGACGTCCAACTTATTCGTTTGAGAAAAAGCGTTTTACCAGATTGTTCCTGAATATAGTAACATTAGTGTATAACAATATAGAATAAATTACGAATTTTCTATAATTATATAATATGGAATAGTAATATTCATATTTCATATTATAGAATATTTTATAAAAATACATAATAATTTATTGATACAATAATAAATAATAATACAATAAATAATACAATAAATAATACAATAAATAATACAATAAATATAATAGAGTAATAAAAATATATAATATATAAACAATTTACTCCAATTTGAATATTCACTGTTTTAAATAACATTCAAAATTATAGTAATACATAAAAATAGTCAGTGCTTTATACTATTGTTTACAACAAACCAAAATTAATAATGGTTTTGAAACTGATAACCCTGGAGGAAGAGACGAAGAAGAATCCAGAACTGAAAGAATCCGATCTTCAAATGCTGAGAGAATGGTGCCAAAAACAACCTCATTTACCCAAAGTTTGTGACACCGATTTGGTCCTTTTTCTGCACAGCAATTATTATTCTTTGGAGGCAACAAAAAACACCATCGAAACTTACTTTACACTAAGGTCACACCTGCCAGAATTTTTTAATAACCGAGACTTGACTAAAGAACCAGATTTGCGAACGGCACTAAATGTCACGTAAGTTAATTATTTCTGAGAATTAAAACAAGTGGATAAATTAATAAATTATTCAATCACGTATTACGTTTAACCTCCTGCTAATTACAATTTCTCTGTTATAAAAATTGCATAATTGTTTGGAGAATATGTTTGTATTGTAAAAATACCTTTTTTTTATGCCGAATCGAATGCAGAAGAGAGAATGCAAAAAATGTTCAGGGAAATAGTCAAATTTGCAAAAACGTGAAAATTTTTGTAATTTGCAAAGTTTTTTAACTTGCAAGTTTTTTAAATTTGCAAATTTAAAATTCATTTACAATTTTTTAAATTTCATATTGATCCATGAATTGAGATAGCTACCAAATTTAATTAAAATCGGTTAAAGCCCTTTTTTGCAATGTTTAAATTAACTATTGACGCGGATCAATTTTAGATAACTACCAAATTTAATTAAAATCGGTTAAAGCCCTTTTTTGCAATTTTTAAATTAACTATTGACGCGGATCAATTTTAGATAACTACCAAATTTTATTAAAATCGGTTAAAGCCTTTTTTGCAATTTTTAAATTAACTATTGACGCGGATCAATTTTAGATAGCTACCAAATTTTATTAAAATCAGTTAAAGCCCTTTTTTGCAATTTTTAAATTAACTATTGACGCGGGTCAATTTTTTGGATTTTTTAATTAAAATACTGTATTTACAGTTTTACTGCAGTTTTGAATGGGAAAACAAAAGAAGGTTATGACGTGCTCTATTGGAAATTTTTGGACCTTGATACCTCAAAGTTTGTCCATGCCCTGGCAATGAAGACGCACGTGATGTTTTTTGATTTATGGCTACAGACGCGTGGAACAATGCTTGGACACGCATTTGTTATTGACGTTAAGGGAATGAGCCTCGGGCATGTGGCAAGGTCCAGTCCAATGATTTTTAAAAAGTTTCTTTGCTACTTTCAAGAAGGATTCCCTGTTCGTTTAAAGGCCATACACTTTATTAATTCCTCGCAAGCCGTTGACATGATGTTCTCGATGATAAAACCCTTCATAAAAAAGGAGCTCATGGAAATGGTAATTTAGCTTTATTTTTTCAAAATTATTGACAATTGAGATTACTTTTGAAGCTACGACTTCAAACTCCGTGAAGAAGTCACGGATTTTTTTTTCACGAAAAAAATTACAGGTTAAATTTAGTTGGGTAAAATTTTTGGTTTTGGGTGATAATTACCTAAGTCTAAGTACACCTGCTACGCTTTTGTTTGTTTTATTGATTAAATTTTAATTTCACATTTTACTAAATTTTAATTAAAGTATTATTTTACTCTTTATGAAATTTGAATTTTTCTCTTTCAAATCTTAGTTAAATAATAATTCCCGACTTTATTAAATTTTAATTAATATTGTTAATATTAGCGCCAAGGTATTTTTAAAGTTAAAATACCAACGAACAATTGTGACCTGTTGTGATCTTGCAGTTATTCTTTACACTTTACTAAATTTTAATTAAAATATTATTTTACTCTTTATTAAATTTGAATTTTACTCTTTCAAATCTTAGTTAAATAAAAATTCCGGACTTTAAGAAATTTTAATTAATTTTGTTATTATTAATAAAATAGAGTTCAATCCTTCCATGTTTTAGTGTAGTAAGTAGAATAAATGATCGTGGGAAGGTAAAGTTGAATAAAAATTCAATGTGTATCGTCAGAAAAAGCGACGTTTCGCTGCGTAGGTTCGCCAACCTCATCAGGCTACTAATTTATCACACAAAACACATTTTGCGGGTCAAGAATAACAAAAAATAAAATTAACACATTGTATCAAATACTCAATTATTGCTGAGATCAAAAAATACGAAGAAAGACATCTTCAGCCCGAGGTTTGGTGTTATTATTAGCGCCAAATTATTTTTAAAGTTAAAACACCAACGAACTATTGTGACCTGTTGTGATCTTAGAGTTATTTTTACACTTTACTAAATTTTAATTAAAATATTATTTTACTCTTTCAAATTTTACTTAAATAATAATTCCAGACTTTAATAACTTTTAATTAATGTTGTCATTATTAGCGCCAAGTTATTTTTAAAGATAAAACACCAAGGGAACAATTACACTTATTTTAATTTATAAATAAACTTAAATGTCACCAAAGTTCAAATAAACGATGCGTGTCGTGCGAACGCCAGACTAGAAATGACGAGAGCGCTGAGAAAGAACTCTGACGCGCCTGAGCGTGCAAGCAGTCTTGCCCCTTCCACTCGCCACATGCCGCGCGCCTAGTGGGGATACTAGACGTCCGCAGTGGGACTCCAATGCACCAGTCGTTGCGTCTACATCTTCGCTCGGCGAGCAAGACGCGCCGAATGGAAGGGATAAGATTTTTTCCACGTTTCAGTGCGTCCGGTGCCTTAGAACTTTTTCAGTGATACAAAGTGACGGCTACTTTTCTTGCAGCTGCACTTTCACACGACAATGGAAACGTTTGCAAAATGTTTCCCAGTGGAAATTTTGCCAAACGAGTCAGGAGGAAAGGCAGGCCCTTTAGAAGAATTTCACAAGACCAGTGTACGGGAATTGGAGGAATTTCGCGATTGGTTCGCAAGTGACGAAATTCATGGACGTGTGGACGAGTCTTTACGTGTCGGGAAGCAACAAAATGCTACTGATCTCTTCGGAGCTGAAGGCAGTTTCAAAACATTAGTCATTGATTAAAGATTCTGCATACACTGGACGTTCCGCCTTAGGGCGTACATATTAAATATTATAACATATTTAATTTATAATGTTTACGAAGAAGAATTTATAATGTTAGGGGTCATTCATAAATCACGTAGCTCGGAAGGGGTCAGGTTATTGACTACGGTAAGAGGAAAGAATGGCGCTAATGTATGGAATAGTGTGCTATATGGAGGAGGAGGGGGTCAAAATTTCCAAAAAAACATGGGCTAGGTAGTTTATGAACGATCCCTTATTAATATTAATTAATAAAAAATTTTGAAAAATTATTATAAAATATAATAATAAAATAATAATACAAAAAATAAAAACCATATAGTTATATTTATGTTAATTTTATATTAACATTAATTATATATTATATATATTAATTATTTATTATATATATTAATAAATATTAATTAACATGTAATTAATTATATAAAAGCGTACATATATTTAAAATAGAAAAAATTGAATGAAAAAGTTCTTTACAACGTTTCAAAATCTTGAGCCGTTCCGGATTTACAAGGGTTTGAAGTTAACCAATCAGGTGCCTGCTATGGTACCGACTCGGCGTCGTAGAGGTGGTACCGCTCAGCTGCGCGAACGTCATGGTAGAGGGGATGGATATCTAGCTCTCTCGCCATTGGCCAACTTCGAATCGTTGTAACTCCGGAGCGGCTGCAAATTTCGAAAAGTGGTAAAAAACTTTTCGATTCAATTTTTTCTGCTTTATATGTGGCTTCAATATACCCTTCTTAAGACGGAATGCTCTGTATATGGCTCTTTAATAAAATGCCATATATTTCACATGTTGTGTAAATATTAAAAATCAATAAAAACTAATTTCAAAAATTAAAAAAAGGCATTAATTTTTCGGTACCTCAAAAAAGCAATAGTAATGAAGTAGTAATAATAATAATAACAATAATAATAACAATAATAATAACAATAATAATAAAATTAATAGTGAAAAATATAAAGTAAGTGATATAATATAAAAATAATATAATATAAAATTAATATAATATAAAAATAATATAATATAAAAATAATATAACATAAAAATAATGTAATATAAAAATAATATAATATAAAAATAATATAACATAAAAATAATGTAATATAAAAATAATATAATATAAAAATAATATAATAAAACCAAATGTTAACATTTTATTAAAAGTTTGGTAAGTTCTAAGCCTAGTTTCAAAAAATGTTAATTGTTTTGTATTTTAAATGTTTCCTATTTTTAAAACCTCATCTATAATTATCATTCTGTATTAATTATTATTTAAAATGTTATGCATGGATTTATAAATCATTGTTTTCTTTTTCAATCTTTTCTTTCATTTCGTGACCAACCTTGTCATTATAAAATTATGCTGATTCACAAGACATAAACATAGTTTATAAGTAAAATTACATTTAGTTTATTTTCAATGACTAAAGAAAGAAGACGTAGATCACTAAAAAAAAATAATAAAAAAGAATTTTTTATATTTTAAAACACTTAAGAATTGGTTATTGTAAATATAAAATTATTACTAAAAAATAAACAGAACTGGTAAATAAAACTGAATTAGAAATAGCAGACAAAAACAATAGAATAATAAGTAAATTAATAATTTAAATTTAAGGAAAATTAAAATCATACAAAAAATAAGAATAAAAATAAAATAAAAACAATAAAAATTAATAATATAAATATATTAAAAATAAATAAAATATAAATAATAAAAATAAATAAAATAAAAATAAGTAAAATATAAATAATCAAAATACATAAAATATAAATAATAAAAATAAATAAAATAAAAATAAGTAAAATATAAATAATAAAAATAAATAAAATACAAATAATAAAAATAAATAAAATAAATAATAAGAAAATAATAAAATATAAATAAAAAAAATAAATGAAATAAATAATAAGAAAATAATAAAAATAATTTTGAAAATATAAAAGGGCATTTCTTTTGTAGCCCGTAAAATTGTTAAAATAAAAAAAAATTCATTTGCTTCAGGATTACATAAATCCATACAAAGAAGTTTGAGTATATTTTACAAAAAATAGACATTACTTTTTTACAGCACACATTAAAATCCAGTAATTCACAGCTTTCTAAATTTCTGACAGATTCTTACTGAAAACGCTCCCAAAAATAGTTACCTTGGTAATAAATGCAAAAAAATAGTAAATACTAATAAATAAAAAGAAGAAGAAAAATAATAAATAATTACAAAAATAAATAAAATTTGTATAAAGTAAAGACTATCAACATAAAAAAATGAAGTAAAAGTTTATTTGTTTAGATATATGTAAATGACAAAAGTTAAAAAATTTAATTTTTCAAAAACAGTAGATAATACGAAATAAAAATTATGGCTTCGGTGAAAATGGTAACTGCTGATGAAGAATTTAAAAAGAATGCAAAACTGAAGAAATCAGATATTGAAGCATTGAAAGAATGGTGCAAAAAACAACCCCATTTACCAAAAGTCCCCGATGTCGATTTAATACTGTTTTTACACAGCAATTATTATTCTCTGGAACCAACGAAACGAACAATCGACAATTACTACACAATGCGAACACATGTGCCAGATTTCTTTACAAACAGAGATATTCTTAATTGCAAATTACTACAGAAATCATTGGATGTCTCGTAAGTTTTACCAGAATATTGTAAAATTTTAATTTATTCTTTGCTTTAGTTTTTATTATTCTTAATTATTTCTTTGCTTTTTTAAAAAAAAATAAAAAACAAAATTTTCAAGTGAGAAAAAACTTTTTCAAGAGAAAAACAAATTTTTCAAGTGAGAAAGAATGTTTCAAAAGATGAATAATTTTTTTCAACGAAAATGAATTTTTTCAGAAGAAAGAATTACATAAAAACGTTGAAAATGTAAAAGAATTTTTTTATACATTTGTAAATTTCGTTGAGAAAATAACAAACAGGAACATAAATACGAACATAAAGTCAGTGATATTAAAATATCAAAATAAAAATGTATAAAAAAAGCTGACAAATATTTATAAAAAACTGTTTAAAATAAATTTGAAAAAACTATTTAAAAAATATTTGAAAAAACTATTTAAAACAAATTTGAAAAAACTGTCTATAACAAATTTGAAAAAACTATCAAAAACAAATTTGAAAGAACTATTTAAAACAAATTTGAAAAAACTATTTAAAATAAATTTGAAATAAAAAATAATTATAATTGTTTAAAGTAAAAATTATTTATAAATATTTAATCATTTTTATTGCAGATTTTACATGCCACTGAAAGGAGCATCCAAAGCAGGCTATAAAGTGATTTATTCAAGGTTAATGGATTTCGAACCGTCACATTTTGTACACAGTGATGCAGTCAAAGGTTACAATATGATTTTGGATACTTGGTTTCATACGGAGGGCACAGTTCCAGGACATGTGATTTTAATTGATATGCATGGAACAGTTCTGGGACACGTTGGTCGAATGAATCCTTCTGTAGCCAAAAAATCCCTCATTTATCTTCAAGAAGCCCTTCCGGTTCGACTAAAAGAACTACATGTCATGAATGCATCTCCAATTTTGGATCTTATAATGGCGATAGTTAAGCCGTTTATGAAGAAAGAACTTTTGGATATAGTAAGATTTAGTTTCAAATATAAAATGAAATAGAAATATTGCTAATGCGCATGTGTAAATATCGTAGGTAACTACTGCGCATGTGCAACTATCCTAGGTGGTTACAGCGCATGTGTAACTACTGTAGGTGGCTACTGCGCATGTATAACTATCTTAGGTGACTACTGCGCATTTGTAACTATCCTAGGTGATTACTGCGCATGTATATCTATCTAAGGTGACTACTGCGC
>WNHD01004152.1:11668-26211 GCA_011057455.1 Ganaspis sp. Gsp50 | reverse complement strand
AAAAAAAGAAAAAATAATGAAAAGAAAGAAAAGAAATACGTCTAACCTCATCATCCATGTTAAGAATATCATCCGGATCATCGCTGATATCACTCAAATCGCTTTCAGTATGCAGAGTCTGCAAAGGCTCCTCAATATTGACTCTCTTGACTTCCGGAACGGGCGCTTCTTTCACCTCCATCTTCTCCTTAACTGGCAATTTCTTCTTCAAACTGTCCGAAGATTTTTCCCTACTTCTCCTCGGTCTCCCTTCAGCCAATTCCATCAGTTTCTTATTAATCGGCTCATCCTTCATACTATTATGCAAAGCTCCCTGCTTCGAAACATGCGCCGGAATTTCATCCCGAATCTCCGGCGTATTGTAAGATCTCCTCTTTCCATGATTCGGCTCCCCAACATCTATCTCCTTCATTCTATCATTCCTATACGATCCTCTCATGTGCATCGGCTGATTTTCCCACTTCCTCGAATCATTCATTTTCCAATCAGACATAGGACTATCATAACGAGAAGACCATTCCTCCTCATGTGCATCCGAACGAGGCAGGCTCTCTCTTTCCCACATTCCTCTTCCTCTCCACTCCCTCTCTTCCCAATCATTCCCCTGATAATTACGCTCCCGCACCCCGTGCTCCATCTCATGATGAACCTCCCAATTGTCATTACTCCCCTCGTCTCGAATTCCACCCCCCGCTCTTATTTTATCTCCAGAATAAACCGGATGATGAATATCGTCAAACTGCCTCTCACCATACCTCTGTCCGTCTCTCCCTCTTCTTTCATTGAAAGGACTGTATCTTCTCTCTTTTCGCCTCTCCTCGTCGTGGGAATGATGTTCCCGGTATTCCATATGTGAACCTTGCTCCTCATCTTCGTTCCAGTGCTCCGGAGGCAGACGGGAATAATTCCTGTCGAAGTTTCTGTCCAGTTCGATATTGCCTCTCGGACTGTCTCTGCGATCGAGACGGTCGATTTTCAGAGCCGGCAGGTGCTGATCCTTTCGGTCGTCTCTTTCGAATCGGGGATTGAATCTCCTGTGACGATCGCGCTCGTAGAGCTGGTCACGATCGAGCATGTGTTCCCGTGCTTGGACGTTCTTTTCGCCGATCCGGTCTATGGATCGATCTCGTGGGAAACGGTCGATTCGATCTACGATCTTGTGGACCGGTAGGTCTTTTTCGGGTCTGTCGAATCTTGCGTCGTAGCGTTGGGAACTGCGGTCGCGTTCCACAAGTTTCGGGTCGCTGCGATCTTTATCGCGGTCGTTTCTTCGGAGAGTGCTTTTCTCTAGGGTGCAATCCTTCATTCGGTCCTTGCTTCTTCGGTAACGGCCTTTGTCGAGGGGGTTCAAAGCCGCGGTCGCCATGAGCGAGGGGATTTCTCTTTCCCGGACCTTGACGACTTCTTTTTCTCGCTCGCGGTCTCTTTGTCGGTCCCTGCGATCCTGGGGATCGTCACGATCTTTCTGATCTCGTTGATCGCGTTGGTCTCGTTGGTCTCTTTGATCTCTTTGATCACGTTGATCTCTTTGATCTCTTTGATCTCTTTGATCGCGTTGGTCTCGTTGATCTCTTTGATCTCGCTGATCCCGTTGATCTCGATCTCTGATTCTCGTGTCGCGATGATCGTTCCTGACGTGATCCTTTTCACGGCGCTCCTTGCTCCTCTGGCGTTGATAATTTTTGTCCTCAAAGTCCCTGCCGGTATTCTTTCGATGACTCTCTTCTTGACTCGAAGAAGGCCTCGATTTTCCTGGGTCTTTCCTGGGTTCTTCTCTCTCTTTGCTTCGCTCCCGTTTGTGGGAATCGCGATCCTTTTTGTCGAGTTCTCGAGATCTGCTCGAGGTGGAGCGCTTGTCCTGGTGCTTGGGAGTGTGATCCTTTGTTTTTGCGGGTTTCTCGGGAGTTCGACTTCTTTTTGATTTAGTTGTACTTTCTTTTGAATGCTTGGAACGATCGATGGGCGGAGTTCTGGAGCGTTTTTCTCGTTCTTTAGAGCGACGTTTTGTTTTCTCGTCGACTTTGCTTTTGTCTTCGGGTCGGGTTTTGCTTTTATCGAGCTCTTTGGGCTTCTCGACGGTTTTGCTTTTTGATGTGTCCTTGACGACGGTTTCCTCTTCACGGATTTTCTTGTGGTGTTTTTCTTTCTCGGCTTCCTTGGCCTTCGGCTTGGGTGATTCGCTTCTGTTTTTCTCCTTGGATTTACTGTTGTTGTGGGGCATTGTTGAAGCTGGGGACTTGCCTCTCGGAACCGAGTGCTTCCTGGCAGGTGGATTTGCCTTTTTCACTGTTTTTTCTTCCTTTTTTGCAGCTACGTCCACTTTGCGCTTCTTTTTTACAACTAGTTTTTCATTCTTTTGACCTAGGCGTTTCAATTTTAACCTGAAATAAAACAGGAAGGATTAATTTTGTGTTAATTTATTTACAATTATAAACTGGAAGTTCGTCCGAAACGGAAAAGTATGGAGTATAAATAAATATTTACAATTATAAATAATTAATTGCGATTGCAAACAATTAATTACGATTGCAATCAATTAATTACGGTTGCAAGCAATTAATTACGATTATAAACAATTACGATTATAAACAATTACGATTATAAAAAATTAATTACGATTATAAACAATTAATTATGATTGCAACAAATTAATTTTGTAAAAATTTAATTACGATTGCAAACAATTAATCACGATTACAAATAATTAATTACAATTACAATACGATAGATTAATTCTAGAATTTTTAAACTTTTACGAAATGCAAATTCAGACAAAATATTGTGAAACAAATTCGAAGATGGCTATTAGAACCCGGATATACATCAGACCGTGTGGCCTAATGGATAAGGCGTCGGACTTCGAATCCGAAGATTGCAGGTTCGAGTCCTGTCACGGTCGAGAAGTACTTTTTTATCAAAAAATTACAGAAAAATAAATAAACAATAATTTAACGTTCTTTAAACTAAGCGTATAATAAAAAAATAAACAAATTATAAAATACATCTATTTTATAATAAAAAAATTATAAAATACATATCTATTTTATAATAGAAAAATTATAAAATACATATCTATTTTATAATCAACAAATTATAAAATACATATCTATTTTATAATCAACAAATTATAAAATACATATCTATTGTGAAATAAACGTAATTTTTGTGAAATAAACGTAATTTTTGATAAATAATCGTATTTTAAAGTACATTTGAAGGGACAAGTGACAAAAAATGACTCACTTCTTCTTTCTGTCCTTGTCTTCGGAGTAATCAGGGGAAGCACTGTGGTGCTTGACTTTCTTAAGTTTCTTGACTTTCTTACGAGAATCTGAAGTGGAGGATGAAGATGAGTCGTCACTGCTGGAACTACTGCTGCTGCTGGACGAACTGGAGCTACGAGAACTCGATGAGGAACTCATAACCTTCTTCTTGAACTTGGTCTTGTCCTTCCCGTGAACTTCCTTGTCCTTCTTCATTTGGATTTCTAACTCCCTTTGCAAAAGCTGACGACGTCTCTCAAGAACCTTCTCGTCTTCGTACTCAAGGTCTGTCTGGTTCCAATCTTCTAAATTTAAGTCTGGACTGTGCGACGCCTTCTTCACAAGTTTAGATGTAAGTCGTTTGAATGGATCTTCATTAAGCTAGTTGTTTTTAAGAATCAAATTGCTCGTATTACTGGGCAAATATCCTTTTCATGATTCCGCAAAACTTCAGCTTATTTTACTTTAATTTCTATCAAATTTTAATTCGTTTTTGAAATATTTACAAAACTAGGTTTTTGATTCAAAGTACTTTCTTGATACATTTTTGATACAAAGTACATTTTTGATACAAAGTACATTTTTTATTTAAATTCACTTTTGGATACAAATTACATTTCTGATTCAAATTCACTTTTTGATACAAATTACATTTTTGATTCAAATTCACTTCTTGATACAAATTACATTTCTGATTCAAATTCACTTTTTGATACAAATTACATTTTTGATGCAAAACATTGCTATCTTTACAAATAGTACAAATAAAGTATTTTTTGTAAAAAACCGTTTAGATTTGTAATATGTACTGACAACTTGCAATTAACAACGCACGAGTTTTCTATTTATAGAAATAATACTCGCAGATTATAAAAGAACAAGAAACGTGCAATTTAAAGAAAAATATCCTGAAGTTTTCCAGAGTCACGATTTTATTTCAAACACTTTTCGAAAAACAACGCAAAACAAACACTGCAAATTAAACCTAAGGATTATTTTTAGTTATTTATTGAAAAAATGCATGAAATTAGAGTTAAAAAAGAAAAGGAAACCCAGAAAACAAGACAATCGAATATCCTCTGCATTATTTTGAAAGCAAGATTTAAAACTAAATTAAAATAAGCTTACCAACGGAGCATTCGTTGTTGCATTATCCTTCTTCGCTCGTTTGGATGGACTTATCAACGTATGTGTATTTGCATATCTGAAAATAAACACTTATATTTAAAGAGCCAAAAACTTTTCAATGAAAACTTTTTACGAAATAGGAAACAAATAGAAAACAAAATGGAAAAGAAAAGAGAACAAAATGGAAAAGAAAATAAAAGAGAACAAAATGGAAAACAGAAAGCAAGGTTTACATTATTAGTCACCAAAATTTACATTATTAACGATTAAATAATAAACAACAACACGCGTTAAACGATTATACAGACATTGTTTTAACACGTACTTTTTTAAAACTCAGACCAACAATCAAACCCAAGTGGAAAAACAATCAAAGTAAACAATACATACTTGCAGCTTTTTCCATACGAACAACTGCCATTAACTGCCCAATTTCTACAAAAATCTGAAGAATTTTGTGTGTTGCTGGCAATCGCAGGTTTAGTTCCTAATCTTTCGAAAACACTTGGACGTCGAGAGTCAATATTACATTTCGTAGTCTCAACTGTTATTTTTCTTATATTTGATTTTGACATATTATCACCATAAAACAATCGTATTTCGACAATCGAAGTACATAACTGCAGTATGCAATTACCCTTTCCGTGATGGATTAAAACAAGTTAAACGTTTATTTAACGATAATGCAACTTGAGTTTAAAATTAAAAAAAATTAAGTAAACCCTTAAGAATTGCCCTTTTCCTAACCTAGTTATCAATGTTTATAACATAATTTTTAATACCAAAACCCGCCTTATGGATAAATTGTTTAAAATAACGAAATCTCAGAATAAGACACGTAATCGTCACGGTTTACTTTCTTATTTTGCAACTTTTCATCGCAGTTAATAAACTTTTTTAGACGCTGATCTTGACACTTTACGGCTTGAAAAATCCGCCATCTTGTGACCTTATTTAAAAATTAATTTTCACGCATGCGTCGTGAGGGAAAATTTAAAAAGAAGTATAAACTATTGATAAATAATCATTAATATTAATGTTAATTGACATTTTTAAGTTCAGAATTTTATAATTGAGTATTTAATTAAAAAGATAAAGGTTTTTTCACACATTTTGTAAAGTAATTGTTTATTTTAAGGGTATTTTCACAGATCTTGATTTTTAACTTCAGGGTTGGGAAGTTATGTAGAAAACAGATTTGCAGAGTATGTATGTGCCTTAACGATTGTTTTCTTCTTTTTTTATGAATTTTATGTAAAATAACACGTTTCTAATTTTCTTGAATAAAACTATTTTTGTATTTATACAGAGATGAATTTGTTTCGCTCTTCTATTTTTACATTTTCTGAAGAAGAATGAAGAGAATCAAGAATGTATGTACAAGTTAATTAAATGAAGTTACATTTAAATGAAGAACTTGTCCAAATTGCAAAATGTAATTTGTCTCTTTTTCTAATGTAAATGAAGTTTAAAGTTTCCCCACCCAAACTCATGTACTGTGGACTCTACTTAATGATGAGTAGATGACCGGAAACTTGCGTTATTCTCTTTCATTTCGTGTTCAAGTCTCCAGCCGTCATGCAGCCGTCAAAAAACTGCTGTCTGCTAAATTAATTGCTAAAAACTATTCTACTTGATAATCAAACATTTGACATTTTTGCCTTTTCCATTCTTCAATAACCTTCATTGTTTACTCTGCTGCTATGGAATTTGTTTCATTAATGACAACAGTGTCAAGTATTCGGAAACTCCCAATCAGAAAACAGTAAGTCAGTTTTTTATTGGTTTATATAAAGTGTGCCGAGTTTTTTAGCCAATGAAATTTACACGTATCCTGTTATTCTTCTCGTGGAGAAGAAAAGTAAAAATTCGCGTGGTGAGTGGTCATGGCCTGTGTTAAATTATAACGATGCGTTAAACCCATTTTTTCCGATATTGAATGCTCCCCAAGCGTGAAAAATATTCTCGATTTGCACGTAAAGAAGAAGCTGTTTAAGGTGTAAACGGAGTAGTCAACAACGACCTCGAGAAATTGCTTGATGAGGAAATTGTCTTGGGAATAAGATCAGTTAAAAGAGTCATACTCCGTTCGTCTGCCTCATAAATGAACTGCTAAAACGGATCGACAGACCGCAAGTGCCTAGCTGCAACTGCGTAAATTAATTCAAGTTTCAATTGAATGGTGAGTCCGCTGTTTACGTCAAACAACGTCAAATGACGCCCACGTCACCTTTCTGCCAGATAGGTTATATCTGCAATTTTCAAGTCGTTGGTTCTCTCGTTTATTGATTTACAACGGAGATGTAACGGACGTGTTTTTCGCGATGTCCGAATTTGTCTAAGCATTTTTGTATTTTTGCAACATTTTTTGCATTTTTCAGTTCCGGATCATTAGATTCTTGCGTGTTTACTTTAGCATTGAAGTTTCGTGACTTTTGAGTGTTTAGAGATAGAAGCGTTCGTGCGTGACAGGTATATGTTTATGACAAGTCATTTTACTCTGTTTTGATTTTATTTTCTTCTTATTGCGCTGCTGGTGATAAGGTTGCTTGTAATAATTATATCACGAGATATCAGTGTCAATTTCAAGAATCGAGTAACTTAATAGGTTATGATATGTTTGGAATTACACATTGAACTTTGTAACTCTTTCCACCTGTTTTATTTCTTTTTACATTTTTAATAGTTTTTTCTTATCTTTTCTATTATTAGAATAGTTTCCAATTTTATTACGTTTTCATTCACAATTTTAGCCTCGTAATATAAATATTTTTCCCAGTTTAATTCTATACCTGATCTTGAATGACTGTTGGTTTCATTTGATAAGATAACGTTTCTTTTCAATTAGAAAACATTGATTTTTTCATGACAAAATTAGGTTTATTACGATTTCTAAATAATGTTGATTAACAATTTTTTTAAATTCGTTTAATTGAAAAATTGTTTCGGCTTTAGAAAATATATTTACTTGTTTTGATTTTAATTAAAAAGGTTTAAAATTAATTTTAGCGAAGTAAATTTAGAATAGGTAAATTTTAATAGTTTTAATTGTCAAACAGTAATTTATTATGTAATTAATGTTTTTAATTAAAGGGCTGATTTATAGAAAAATGTTAAACGAATAATTTTATCATTTATTCAATACGGTGTTAAATTTTAATCAGTCGAATTTAAAAATATTTAGCGTTGTCTGTGATATAATGCAATAACAATAATAGTACAATGTACGTTGAGATTTATTAAAATTTTTGTTCGTATTAAAAGTAGATTTTATAATATTAATAATATTAATTATTTAATTATTAATAAGTATTAATAATAATTAATAAGTTAATTAATAATTTATAATAATGTACAATGAATCGAATTAATTAATAATAATTAATAAGCTAAAACTTATTAATTATTTTATTTTTTATTTTATTTTTACTTATTATACAATTATAATGAATTGTAAGAACAATTTTTAATAAGTGTATCAGAAATTTATAGAAATTATACTTTTTATTGTAATTCGAATGCAATGAAGAGAATTTGTTAAATAGAAAATTTTAATTAAGAAATTAATTTAGTTTTTAATACTTTTCTTTAGACTGAATAATTTATTTAAAATATTATTTACAGAAATAAAAGTTATAGATTAATAATGCCTCTGTTCGGAAAATCTCAAAAAAGTCCGGCTGAGGTGGTAAAGGCTCTAAAAGAGGCTGTCAACGCACTAGAACGTGGAGATAAGAAAGTAGAGAAAGTAAGTAGTTTAATAATAGACTATTATTAAATATTAAATTAATAATAGCTTATTTAATAATAAATTGATATTAGTTTTTTAATCATTGCTAATAGCTTATTATTTAATAATAAATTAATAATAGTTTTTTTTAATAATAAGTTGCTAATAATAGCTTGTTATTTAATAATAAATTAATAATAGTTTTTTTAATAATAAGTTGCTTATAGCTTGTTATTTAATAATAAATTAATAATAGTTTTTTTAATAATAAATTTATAATAGTTTTTTTAATAATAAATTGCTAATAGCTTGTTATTTAATAATAAATTAATAATAGTCTTTTTAGTAATAAATTAATAGCTTGATTATTTAGTTAATAATATTATCAACTGGTTATTAATACTTAGTAATTTAATATTGTTTATATTTTAGGCCCAAGAGGATGTCAGCAAAAATTTGGTTCACATAAAAAATATGCTCTATGGCACTGCAGAATCAGAACCTCAAGCTGACATTGTCGTGGCACAACTTGCACAAGAGCTGTACAACAGCAATCTTTTACTTCTTCTCGTTCAAAATTTGAGTCGAATAGATTTCGAGGTAAATAATAATTGACTTTTATTATTTATTTATTAAAAATTGATTTGTTTTTTTGAAAATTGATTATTTGTTGAAAATTGATTATTTGTTGAAAATTGATTATTTGTTAAAATTTGATTATTTGCTGAAAATTGATTATTTATTTGATTTGATAATAATAATATGTTGAATGTAAAAACGAATTTGTCCAATTAAATTAGTTTCATACCCATAGTTAACTATAGTTATCTATTTATAATAATATTTGTTTTCTTTTTTAAAGGGGAAAAAGGATGTTGCTCAAGTATTCAACAATATTCTAAGAAGGCAAATTGGCACGAGATCTCCAACAGTCGAATACATTTGTACAAAGCCAGAAATTCTGTTTACTCTTATGTCTGGGTAGGTATTTTGCAAGTTTTTAAGATGGATTTTAAAATGCAACATTTCTGTTTTTCAAAAATAAAAAAAATGGTATTTTCGTGATTTTTTCTAGATATGAGCATCAAGATATTGCATTAAATTGTGGTACAATGTTGAGAGAATGTGCTAGATACGAAGCTCTGGCTAAAATCATGATTTACTCGGATGACTTTTATAATTTCTTCAGATATGTCGAAGTTTCTACATTCGATATCGCTTCAGATGCCTTTTCTACTTTTAAGGTTGGACATGTTTTCTTTTGACTTCATGCAATATTTCTTTTGCATGCACTTGTTTTTATTATTTGAAAATGTTGAATATTTTCATATTGAACATTTCATATTTAACATTTATATTTGAAAATGGAAAATATTTTCATATTTGTTTATTATATCTGAAAATGTAAAATATTTTCGTATTTCTGTATTATTAGTGTAATCGTATTATTGACTAATTCTGATTTATAATTCTCTTTTTCGAATTTTTAGGAGTTACTCACGAGGCACAAGATTTTGAGCGCTGAGTTTTTAGAAGTCAATTACGATAAAGTTTTTTCACACTATCAGAGGTTATTAAATTCTGAGAATTATGTAACTCGTCGACAAAGTTTAAAATTGTTAGGTGAACTGCTACTTGACAGACACAATTTCACTGTAAGTCATTTTCTCTTTAATTTAAAATCAGTATTATAATTATTTTAATTTGACTGTTTTTTTTTCTGTTTTTGTTTTTTGGTTTTGTTTTTTTGTTTCGTTTTTTTTTGTTGTTGATATTTTCAAAATGTTATTACAATTTTGATATTTATAATAATTTATTACAATTTTGAATGTTTATATTATAATTTTTATTATTGTTAGCCTATAATATTATGGTTGAGTTTTTAAATCTCTTTTTTAATTTCGTAACTTTCAGTAACTTTTCGTAACACTTTTTCGTAACTTCATCTTTTAAATAAAATAGCTAAATTTGGTATTTAATCATATAAATTTAAATGAAGTATTCAATGTATCGTGAAAGTAATAATATTCAAATTTTCAAGGTCATGACACGATATATCTCAAACCCGGACAATTTAAAACTGATGATGAATATGCTTAAGGAAAAGTCTCGTAATATTCAGTTTGAGGCCTTTCATGTGTTTAAGGTATGTTAAAAGATCACATATTTTATTAGAACAAGTATAAAGTATGATTAATATAAATTTTAGTATTAAATTTAAATTTAATTTTATGAAAAAAAAATTTGAATATAACAAAATTTGAATACAAATAAATGTTTTTAATTTTATACTTCATTGCTAAAACAATATTTGTATATTATTCTTAGTCTAGAATTGATTAAATATTTTTAATTTGCAGGTGTTTGTTGCTAATCCGAACAAGCCGAAGCCAATTTTGGATATTTTACTTAGAAATCAAGAAAAATTGATCGAGTTCCTCACACGCTTCCATACAGATCGCTCGGAAGATGAGCAATTCAATGATGAGAAAGCTTATTTGATTAAGCAAATAAAAGAGCTTAGATCTGTACATGAAAATTGAATTGAAATATTTTTACTTTTGTTTTCAATTAGCTATGTAAATACGATTTACATTCACAATTTATTATTGTAACATACAGACTTTAGGCAACATAATACTCTGCTACTTTCTATCAATCGATTAGTTGTCCAACACTTAGTATGGCAGCTATAGACAATTTTTACAGTTTTTCAAAATTTAAAGATTTACAATTTTAAGCAGTAAAAAATTTAAAGATTTACAATTTTAAACCGTAAAAAATTTAAAGATTTGAAAATTTAAGATTTCAAATTTAAGATTTCAAATTTTAAATAGTTTCAATTTTTATCAAGTTTCTTTTATTAAAATTTTCTTTATCTACAAACATTAATATCTACGAGATTTTGTGTCAGTTTTAATGATAATTTACAATATGCGTTTGTCCTATTTTTCACCATCAGAAATAATAAAACAATAGGCTTTTTTGAGCGGAAGCAATAAATGCAGTTGATGAATTTGAGATAATGAAGTTTAAAAATACATGTAATCAAGTCGTGGCTTTTGTAAGGCCTGTATGCGAGTAAGGTTGTAAAGAATAATTCAGTTATTTATTTTTACTAGATTATACTTTTAAAAGAAGCTGTGAATTTTATGTCAATTTGAAATTACTTTTAAAAATGTTTTTTATGATAAAATTAACAAGTAATAGAAAAGCTTTACGTGCTTTCGCAAGATCGTATTTATGGTATAAACTCGAAACGTATCCACCGAAAAATTACTTTGTTGTAGCTGCTGTACTTTGTTTTTGTACTTGAAGATATCCTACTCGCAGCGAATGTATTATTACTTATATCGATAGACATCTGCTTCATTTTACTATAAAAATTATAATCACATGTATATGTATAGAATTGACTGTTAAAATGTAACGCCAAAACAATAATTATTGTTTATTATATTTATTGCAATAAAAGTATTACTAAAAAACGGAAATTTCTGTTTTAAGAATCATTTTATGTAAAAAGTACTTTTTTTTTAATATTTTCCTTAAAATTCGTAAAATTTCAGATACAGTTTCTTCTTTCTACTCAATATATTAACATTGACGCATACATTTTCAATTTTTGGAAAATGAATTTTAATAAGAATTTCATCACATAATGCATAATATAATATGATAAATTTGACAAATTTAGATAACAAATTTGACAAATTTGAAATGGTGATTATAAAAACGATACAAAAAGTTCGCTAAAATTATTTAGAGTTTAAATGCACTTAAATCTAAAAAATTATAGCAAATGGTCTTTTTAAATAAAAAAAAAAGTGCCTTAAAGCTACTTACAATGGCACAGGTGCGTCGAATAATTTCTATTAAAATATAGAATTGTTTAATCGCTCTCTTGGTGTTCGTTTAATCTCCTTAGAATAGAAGTTGCAGCGTAAAAAACGTTACTGAAGAGACGAGGTTGCTTTTGACGGAGTCCCCAATCTGGTTTTGGATTCGGCAATACTTCTTCTGCTGCTTTTAAAGCTACTTGTGTGTTTCTCTGCCTTTTTCGCGAAACTGTGTCACAAAGAGAATTGAGCAGCCAGACAGATCGCGAATCATTTAGAATTGCCTGTAATAAAAATTATTGTTTTAGTTTTTCGTAAATAGACGAATGTTGGATGAAAAAAGTATTCTTACCTTCGCATAATCACGGTCTTCAACCAGAGTCCAGATCAAGGTGGAAAGATGCAAAAACAATTGAACTTCTTTCTCGATTGTCACCGTTAAAAGCCTCGCCAATGTCTCAATATAATCAACCTGAAACAAATTTATTTCTTAAATTATGTACTTTTTTTAAATTTATCTTTGCTATATCTTTTCTTTTTTACTTTTAGTATATTTGTTTATTTTCCTTCTCTCATGGTTTCTACAAATTTTTCTTCACAAAATTTTTATTTTATATTTATATATTTTTATATTATATTTTTAATCTAAATGTATAATAAAAAAATGAATTCTTCAATATTTTGTAAAAATTTAAATCAGTTTTAAAATAATGAAAGTCTTTTAATGCTCTTACGCTTATTGCAAAAATAATTTTCTAAAGAATTGAAGTTACTTGATTTCATTATTTTTAATATTAAAACCATTTTAAACAGTTTCAAGTGTTTATAGATATTCTAAAGTATCTTAAAATATTTTGAAGTATTTTTAAATAGTCTGAAGTATTTTAAATAGTTCCAAAGATTTAAAAATCTTGTTATACTTTATTTAATACTTAAAATACTAATATTTTTAAACTATTATACTTAAAACTATTATACTTTAAACTATTTTGAATGTATTTTAAAAATTTTGAATTCTTTTAAATTATTTCAAAGTAATATAAAGGATTTTGAAGTATTTTAAAGTACTTAAAAAGTATTTTACATTAATTTTAAGTATATTTAAATATTTTAAAGTATTGGGAAGTATTTGGAAATATTTTAAAGTAATTTTAAGTATTTTAAAATATTTTTAATTATTTTTAAATACTTTAAACTATTTTGAAGTATCTAAATAATTTAAAGTCTCTTAAAGTATTATAAAGTAATTTTAAGTATATAAAAATATTATATTTATATTTATTATATTATTATATTTCAAATATATTGTAATTTTTTTAAGCGTTTTTAAATATTTTGAAGTGTTTTGAAGTATTCTGAAGTATTCTGAAATATTTTAAAGTAGTTTTAAGTAATTTAAAGTGTTTTAAAATATTTTCAAGTATTTTTAAATATTTTTAAGCATTTTAAAGTATTTCGAAATATTTTGAAGTAATTTTAAGTAATTTAAAATATTTTTGAGTATTTTGAAGTAATTTGAAGTATTTAAAATTAGTTTTAAGTAATTGTGAGTAGTAATTGTGAATACTTTGAAATATTTTAAAAAAGTCTGAAGTATTTTGAAAAAGTCTGAAGTATTTTAAAGTAGTGTTTAGTATTTTAAATATTTTGATGTATTTTTAAATAGTCTGAAATATTCTAAATACTTTTAAAGTATTTTAAAATCTTTTTATGCTCTAATTAATACTTAAAATACTAATATTTTTAAATTCTTTGAATTATTTTCAAGCATCTTTGAAATATTGAATATTTTAAAGACTTTTTAAGTATTTTAAAGTAATTTGATCTATATTTAAATATTTTGAAGCATCTTTAAATATTTTAAAGTTTCTTTTGTAGTATTTTAGAATAATATTAAGGGTTTGACGTATTTTAAAATATTTTTAAGTATATTTAAATATATTGTAGTTTTCTTAAATATTTTGAAGTATTGGGAAATATTTGGAAATATTTTTAAGTATTTTTAAGTATTTTTAAGTATTTCTAAGTATTTTTAAGTATTTTCAAGTAGTTTAAAGTATTTTAAAGTAGTTCTAAGTATTTTGAAGTGGTTTTAAATGTTTTTAAATATTATTAATTGCTTTTAAATACTTTGGACTATTTTGAAGTATTTTTAAATATTTTAAAATCTTTTTAACTATTTAACAGTAATATAAAGGATTTTTTATTCGCAGAAAAATTATACAGCCCTCGATTCAAAGAATCATTTATGGGCACAATGGTGTACATAATGATTATTACAAAATAATTTTGAAGTATTTTAAAATAATTTAAAGTTTTTTTCTGTGTTGTTTTTAAATATTTTGAAGTATTTTTAAATAAATTGAAGAATTTTAAAGTAGTCTGAAGTATTTTAAAGTAGTTCTAAGTATTTTGAAGTGTTTTTAAATATTTCTAAATATTTTTAATTATTTTTAAATACTTTGAACTATTTTGAAGTATCTTTAAATATTTTAAAGTCTTTTTAAGTATTTTAGAGTAATATAACGGATTTTGGGGTATTTTAAAGTAATATTAAGTAATATTTAAATATTTTGTAGTATT
>WNHD01004152.1:0-11577 GCA_011057455.1 Ganaspis sp. Gsp50 | reverse complement strand
AATATTTTGAAGTATCTTTAAATATTTTGAAGTTATTTAAAGTACTTCAACTTTATTATAAAGAATTTTGAATTACTTTAAAGTATTTCAAAGTAATTTTAAGTATTTTCAAAACATTTAGAAACTTTTTCTATAAAAAAAGCTTATTATTAAATTCGGTAAAACTTAACAAACATGATAAACTAAAGACATTAAATAAAGAAAATAAATGTTCACAGTATATATGAAAATTCGATTCTCTTTTTTTCTTTTTCTTATCGTTTCCTGCTCTCTGTTTTTTACTTCTCTCTGTATTTATCTCACTTCTCTTTTGGTAATTACGTAATTATTTCTTTCTTAGAAGAAGTACTCACCTTTAGAATGTATTCTTTTGTAGGAGAATATTTTGCGAGCGTTATTAAAATACTAGTGGCCCTGGTGCAAGCATCCATCCATGGAACGGATCTGTTAGATCGAACTAACGTCATGTAAATCTTATCAACCAATCCCGCTTTGCAGACCGTCAGACAGCCGTTTGGCGACAAACGGGTTATCAGATCTGAAAATAATAATCAAAATTTATACTTTTGTCCAATAATAATACATAAAATATTATAATAAATAATATATAAAATATTAAAATAAATAATATATAAAATATTAAAATAATATATAAAATATTAAAATAAATAATATATAAAATATTATAATAAATATTATAAAATATTATTACAAACAAGTATGAATATAGAATAAAAAAGTAAAGAAATAAAATAATCAAAGAATCAAAAACTAAAGAAAAGAAAAATAAAAAACTGGAAATAAAGAACTAGAAATAAAAAAAAGAAGTTACGAAAGTTAAAAATAACGAATCAATCTCACCTAGAGAGGAAAGGCACAACGATAATCGACCCAAATCATTGGAGAAAAGAAAAACATTGATGGCATCTTGCAATCTGCTCGCAAGAGTTTGAGCCGGAATTGCTAATCTCGCAGCTTCTTCCGTGCGTTTCCTCAATTCCGCCATTCTCTTGGTGTTTGCTTGCCTCACTTTAAGACCTCTCCAAGCAGCTTGAATCTTCGCTGCAGCGTAATTCAATTTCCGCATCTTCTCTCTCTTCTCTTCCTTAATTCTCTTCATCCTCAAAATCTCCAACCACCAATTTTCAATCACATCCACCGCCTTCTTTCTCCGTATCAACAAACTTTTCATTTCCCTCCTAGCTAACACGAATCTCCAGCAAGTTTGAATCCTCAAAATCTTCTTCCTCAAATCTTCGTACTTGATTCTAGCTTCCCTCGTCAGCAAATTGCCTCGATATCTCCTCTGCAATTTCAAAACCACAGCTTTCTTTTCTAAATAATCATTCCTGCATTTTCGCATTGCTAAAATTGACCTCCACCACTTTTGAATTTTCATCGACGCGACTTTCTTGCTCGTGAATTCTGCCCTGCATTCTCGAGCTGCCAGTTCTGCTCGCCATTTCCGTTGAATTAGGAGAGAGGATTTCTTCAAGAGAGAGAATTTTTCGATTTCGATTTCAGCGAGTTTTTTCGCCCTGAATTTTCTTTGGATCAAGAGGGTTGCGGATTTTAGAGCTAGGAAGCTTTCTCGGGATTTTTTGCATTCTGTTCTCGCTCTCCAGTGGCACTGAATCGTCATAGAAGCCTGCTTCAAAGCTTTGTATTTTTTCAGGGCTAGTTTCATCCTCCAAGTCGATTGAATAATTACCACCGATCTTCGATACTCCAGGAATTGTTTTCTGATTTCGTTCCGGAGCTTTGTTTCCCTCCATCGAGATTGAATGACTAAAGCTGACGATTTTAGGTGTAGATAACGTTGTCTTGTTTCTTTTGCTAAACGATTCGCTCTCCAGATCGTTTGCACTTTGAGAACCGATTGTTTATACTTTCGGTACTTTCTGGATTCGATTTTCATTCTCCACTTTGATTGCACGAAGATTATGACTCTCTTGGACTCGCTGAATTCCTTGCGGATTTCTCTTCCGATTCTTATCGCTCTCCATCGCTTTTGAATCTTTATCGCAGCTTCTTTAAATCGCAAATAGTTTTCTTTCGTCCTCGAGGCAATTTGATTCCGTCTTATGCGATTTTGGAGAGTGATTGTTACACACCTGAGTTGCAAATATTCGTTTCGGATTTTAATTCCCGAAGACTTGTGTCTCCACCAATTTTGTATTTTAATTGCAGCTTGTTTCTGCCTTTGGAAATTTTTACTTGCAACGAAACATCGCCATTGGGTTTGTATTTTTATTATTCGTTCCCTCGTTTCCAAAAATCGGATTCTTTCGGCTTCCGCGAGTTTTGTGGCTCTCCATCTTCTTTGCAGGAAAATCGTCGCTTTGCGAATGTTTTTGTAATCGGTTTCCACTTCTCTTCGCAAGAGAACCGCTCTCCATTTTCTTTGAATTGTAACCGTTGCCGCCAATTTTGCCATTGCCGCCTCGAACTTTTGTTTTTCTTTCTTCATCCTGAACCAAGATTGAATCTTCACCGCAGAAATCTTCATCGACAGGAATTTTCTTCGTGTTTCTTCGCTCAATTTCTTTTCCCTCCATCTTCTCTGGATGTTTACAACGTTTGTTTTTAACTTCAAATACTTTTCCCGCTCAGCTTCAGCGGATTTTTTATTCAGCCACCAATCTCCGATTTTCAGGGTCGCCTTTTTCTTTGCTAGAAATTCGTTTCGGATTGTTCGCGAGAGGAGGATATTTTCGTACCAGGATTCGATGATCAAAACTGCGGATTTCATGTGCCAGTAAATCCGCCTCGCGCTTAGCATTCTCCAGTTTTTCTGAAGCACCAAAGCTGCTTTCTTTTTCCTCGAATATTCGAGTTCGCAAATTTTTGTCAGTCGCGAACTTCTCCACCAGTCTTGGATTTTTAGGCAACTTTTTCGTTTGGATTGAAAATGGTTTCGAACGATGATCATCCTCCACCAGGATTGAATTTTAATTGACGAAATTTTGCAGAATTTGAACCGGGAAACTTCAGGTTTTGTTTCTTTGTATCTTCGCCAGGTTCTTTGGATAATTATCGCCTTGTGTTTCATTTGGAGATAATTCTTTCGTTCTTCGCTTATCGTTTTCTTTTCGATCCACTTTTTTTCGAACACTCGCACTGCGTATTTCTTCAGGATGAAATTATTTCGATCTCGCTTCATTAGCAGAATCCCTCTCCACCATTTTTGAACCCTTCGCGCTGCGGTTGAAATTCTTTCGAAAGATTCCCGATCCTTTTTCATTGCCTTCAGGGCTCTCCATTTTCTTTGCAGAAACAAAACTGATTGTTTCAGAGTTTCTAATTCAGCTCTCTGGGTTCTTGCGAACAATTTCGCTCTCCAACGAATTTGCATTTTACGACAAACTTCTTGTAGGTGCAGGTACTCGGATCTTTTTGTTTCCATCAATTTCTTGGCACGCCAAGCTCTTTGCACAAAAAGTATACAACTTTTCTTCGTTTTCAATCTCTCGACAAAAGGCTTCGTTTCTTGAATTCTTCGCCACCAGTTTTGAATCTTGGAAGCAGCGGCTCTTTTCTCCAAGAAATGTCCCCTCACGGTTTTTCCCTCTTTGCGTAAAATCCACATTTTTTGGATAACACTCGCAGCCTTGTTTTTTACTCTCATTTCCTTCTCATGCTGTTTTTGCAAATTTTTCAAAATTTTCCTCGCGCGGTGGCACTTCCAGGCTCGTTGGATTACACAAGCTGCGTTGATTTTGCGATTCTTGAGCATATTTTTCACCCGGATGTACCAGAGTTTAGAGCGCCACCAGGTTTGGACGCAAGTTGCTGCTTTCTCGAATCTCGGTGCTTGGAATTTGTAGATAATTTGCCAAAGAAGGGACAGTGTTTTTTCTCTGTGACCGTCTGAGATGCTTTTCGCGTCGATGTCCCCCGCGAGCGTGTATCCAGAATCCAAAAGCGCCTTCAGAGCGATATTAACATTATGAATCTTCTGCAATCTCGAAATCGCAGGAACTCGACACTGGCACGTCAAGTTTCTATTTCCGGTTATCAACTCCATTGCTCTGCACAGTCTCACTCCGTCTCGCAAATCCGAACTCATGTCATTCACAGCATAATCAAACTCATCCAAAAACGTTTGCTTGTGACTCACAATGTACTCATAAGCTTTCAAAACTTTCGTAATGTCCCCAATACCGCTCAAAACCTCTCTCGAAAATGTCAACAAAATCGAGCGGCTTTCTTTGTGGGGAGCCTTCTTATGAAACAGGCACGGATCGTGGCCTATCAGTTTATTAGATTTCGCGAAATCGAGAAAGAAAACTAACAATAGAAATTTCTTGAGCATAAATTTGTTCATGCTTGAAGTAAAAGTTGGTAGTTTCATCCCGGCGACTGTGGGATGAGAGTGTTGTTTGATGATGAATTGGTCGGAAAAAAAACGTACGAGGAGGAACCTCGTCAAGCCGATTAGATCGTTGTTGGATCGGAGAGGAATCGTTTCTCCGTAGACGGTTTCTAAGCCGATTCGCAGCCAGAGAGGATTGTAACTCAGGAAGAGCTCGAGGATTCCTTTTTGTAGACCGATGTCTCGGTGGAGGTCTCGGTCTTGTCGGATGACGAGGATTCCTTTCTCGACGCAGACGATTGTCCTCGAGAGGATGTTGGACACTTCGGGATTGCGGAACATCATGCAGGCGGCTTTTCTTAAAGTGTTTAACCTAGTGTCGGTGTGGATTCGAGCAGAAATGGATTCCTTGGACTCGGCGAGAATGTCGTTTTCCTGGGTTCTGCAAGTCTGCCAGAGTTTCCCGATGTCTACGCAATTTGTGTCCACGTCGGTGTTGAGATGCTCCGGAGGGGACATGAGAGCGTTGAGCCATTTTTTGAACTTCACTTCCTGGTGAAAGACCCATTTTTCATCGTAGTACAAGGTGCTGGAAAGGAAAGGATCCTCGGTGGTTGTTGCTGCGAACGGATCGGGATTGCAGAATTTTGTGATGAAATCATTTGGATCGTGGAGCTTCACACTGGTTTCTTTCAAAAGTGTCTGATTCTTTTTACGCGTTATTCCAGAGAGCGAGAGATTCGATATTCTTACCCCAGGAATTGAATTTTTGAAAGAGGTGCTTAGTTGTTTCTTTCTTCCCAAAGATTCGTTGAATTTTGTCACCTTTCCGGCCTTGCAGGGAGAAACTCTTTTCGTTTTGTCCACAGGTCGGTAATATTTTCTAGGCGATTTTTGCGAATTGCAAGCTTTTGGTGGCGAAATTTCTAGAAGACAGGCCTCTTTGAGTTCAAATGTTTCGCTTAGGTTTTCCTTTCGTTTTTTTATTGGAACCTTTTCTGGTACTCGCTTCACTGGTAGAATATTTTGCGGCTTGACCCACATGTCGGCTTCGAGGATTTCTTTAACAGTGCTGGAGTCTAAATCACGATGCGAAGTGTTAAAATGTCTTCTGGGAGTTTCCATGTTGGAGCAATCCATAGAAAGAAGTGACGAAGAAGCGAATTCGACTTTTCGACGTGGAGCTGGAGTTATGGGGGTTAAAACGTCGAAAGTTTGCGCGAGACGTGTTGGTTTTAAGAAAGTTTGCTTCCCGCGTTTTGGGGAAAGAGGAAAACAAACGACTCGGTTTTCTTTTTCTTTACATTCTGCAATGCTGAAAGTAGTATTTGAATTTGTTACAGAGTCGAGCAATTTGCTGCTGTCGGATTTGCTGCCGGTTGAAGAGGCTCGTGGCGAGAATTCAAAAACTTCAGGTGTTATTGGAAGCTTGGGGGTCAGATTAATGTTGTCGATTAATAGAGAAAAATCTGAGACTGCACTTGCTTTTGGTGGCGATAATGAATCTTCGAAGGCATCTTCTTTTTCGTCGTATTCCTCGATTTTAATCATCCGTCTATAATTCGGTGTTTTGACGTAAGTTTCTCTTCGTAGAGTCTTCGTTTCAATTCTTTCTTCCATTATGATGAAACTTTCTTGGGGAGAGAAATTGTAATCTTTCGTTTGAGTTTCGGATAATTTTTCATTGAATTGCACGGGAGTTAGTGTGAAAGCGTCGGTAGAAATAGAAGTTGTAGCAAAGATTTCCTTTCGTTGCTTTTTCGTGATTGTGGATTCAATAAATTTATCGTATTCGATATTTTTCGCAATATTTTCCTTGTCTGGTTCATCCAAACAAGTATCGAATCTTGTTCTTTTGGTTCTGGGTTGGATTTGCTTTTTGTCGAAGGAAGGTTCTTTTTGAAGGGCAACTGTGTTTCTTGGTGGATAAGATTGTTGTGTGGTGTTAGATTTAGAAATGAGGGGTTTTCTTACTTTTGGTCGCAACTTTGAGTCTTTTTTTCGAAAATCTTGAGCTTGCATTATAAGAGGAATTTCGTATTTCACACGTCGACCGTCAGTTAATTGTAAAACTTCACGCCAAGAACCTGCTTCTTTAGGAAACCATGTTATTTCTAAACTCACTGAGCCATTGGCTTCAATCATAGCATTTTGAAAACTCAAATCAACGTTTCGTTCTGGAGGAGGTCTTTTGGTAATATTTACCTTAAAAACAAAAAACGCAATTTTTTAATCACTTGAAATGGATAATTTTAAATAAATTAATGGATTCTTTCTCAAATTTTCAATTTTTAAAATAAATCAATTTATTAAATTAAATATTAAAGTGTTAACATTGTGTCAATTTCTTGACAATTTTGGCTAAATATATTATTTTGTTGCTAATAGAAATCATTTTTGAAAAAACGTAGTACTTACATTTAATGCACGATTGCCAGTGTTTTTAACGTGTAAAAAACTTTCTGTTTTTGTATTCACTGATGTTTCCATAATAATTCTAGTCTGAGGTTGAAAGGGTGCCAAAATTATATGAAAATCTTTATTTGGCATTTCTTTTGCCTGGTTAGAAGACTCAGAAGTCTTCTTAGCTTTAGGAGTAACACTTATCTGTTTAAAAGAACGCTTCGTTAAAAAAATCGCACAAATTTAATACTTTATTGACGAGAATGTAAAATTGAATTTATAAAGTAATTTAAATCTCGTCAAAAAGTATTAAATCTCGTCAAATCATTATTAAATCTTAACTGTTATTTGAAAAATAAAGGAATAATCATTTGAAAGCGTTAAAATTTATTAAAAAGTGGTAAGAGAATGAGCAAAGGCGAAAATAAACAAAAATTAAGCATTGTTGGGTTAAAATTCACGCATAGACTTACTTGGAAAAACATGACTGAAAATGTAGATCTTTTCCGAAGCAAATTATGCACTAATGAAGAATATAACCTTAAGTAATTAAAAGAACACACTCAGACTTGATTAACATTATGAAAAAGATATAGGGACGATAATAACAAAGTTACAAACAACTACTGTTTAACTGCATTGCCTCCAATAACGGTTTTGACAGACATTTAAATTTGTAACCTTTGGTCATCTTTACAAATTTAAAGATACGTTTGCAATGCTTAGGCCTTTAGTTTTAAGGCAAATTCACAGCTTTTGTTAGTTGCAGTGCACAGAACGTGATTGGTTAGCTCAACCAGAACAAGAAATTTCTTTTAAAGCCGACCAATAATATTCTTGTTACTGCAGTACGTAAACTCTGTGAATCAGCCTTTAAACTGGCTTCCGGTTTGTCCAGATTTGTCCGAATAGTGGCCTACACTGGGCGCAAGTTCTTCTGGGGTAAGTACTGCAGGAGCAAGTTTCAAGCGCAAGCAGGAGCAAGTTTCAACGACGCAAGCAGGCGCAAGTTCTTCCGGGGCAAATTCTGGAACCGCCTTAAAATCATTCGTCACCTTGACGAAATAACACAACCCATCTTGTTCAAATACATATAGACTAGCGCCAAATTTTAAAAATGCAATAATTGTATATTTTACAGCAAATATATGTTACATATAAAGTATTCAAAGATTATACGATTGTATAATTTACAAAATATTGTATAAAGCCTAAATTTGAACCTTTTAGTACAAGTATTTTTTAAATAAAGCATCATTGTTTATATTACGACCGTATTTCACTTTTGTAAACGTGCATCAGTGTCAAATCTGTCAGACTGTCGTGTCTACGACAAACGTGGTATAAATAACCTTTTTTTTATTTGCAACCACTTTCTAAAGACTTGAAAGTTAATTTATAAGTTTTTAAAATTATTTATAGTTTCTCCATTTGAGAAAGTGGCATTTTTTCAGTGAAATCAAGAGTATTTTGAGGTTAGGTGGCGCCACGTGCTGTCCGCAAGGATATTCTAGAAGAAGTTGTCCAGGTTATCAAGCAGCATGTCTACTAAAAGTAAAGTTGCCGAAGTTACAGAAAAACTCTCCGAGATGGATGTGGAAGAAACGACTAAAAAATTGACACACAAGGAAAAGAAAAAACTGAAAAAGCAGCAGGAATATGAAAAAGCTCTGGAGATGATGACCAAAACTGGTGGACAGGGTCACAGTGAGCTGGAGTCAAATTTTACTGTATCTCAAAGTATTTCACAAGCTCGAGGTGCTCAGCAATTGGATAACGCTGTTGATATTAAGGTTGAAAATTTCAGTATTGCTGCGAAAGGAAAAGAACTTTTTACCAACGCCAGCTTGCTTATTGCCCAGGGCAGAAGATACGGTCTAGTCGGTCCAAATGGGTAAGTCCACTGTTTTAGAATTGTTTGGTTTATTCTTTACAAATTGCAGTTAATGGTAAATTATATAATTCTATTTTTGTGCATTTTCAGACACGGCAAAACGACATTGTTGCGTCACATTCAGAAACGAGCTTTTGCGATTCCTCCAAATATTGACGTTCTCTACTGTGAACAGGAAGTCGTAGCGGATGATACACCTGCTGTTGAAAATGTCCTGAATGCCGACGTCAAATGCAAAGAATTACAGGCGGAATGTAAAACACTGGAGGAAAAAGCAGAGCAAGGAGACGAATCTGTTCAATCAAGATTGCAGGAGGTATTTTTCTTTCTAGCAACGAAATTAAAAGTTGTATTAAAAAAGTTATTAGTTCGTTTTTTTGTAAATTAGTTTGTTATTTTGTAAATTACTTTGCTTTTTGTAAATTAGTTTGCTTTTTTGTAAATTATTTTTAATTTTTGATCATAGTAAATAAGAAATAGAATCGTAAATAAGAATCTCAATGTTCTGAATTTTTGCAGGTTTATGAAGAATTAAAAGCGATAGGGGCAGATTCAGCGGAACCTCGTGCTCGACGAATTTTAGCTGGTCTTGGATTTAGTCGTGCGATGCAGAATCGAGCTACGAAGAATTTTTCCGGTGGTTGGCGAATGCGTGTTTCTCTGGCGAGAGCACTTTTCCTTGAACCTACTCTTCTTTTACTGGACGAACCGACGAATCATTTGGATTTGAATGCCGTTATTTGGTTAGACAACTATCTTCAGGGCTGGAAGAAGACTCTCTTGATTGTGTCTCACGACCAGAGTTTCTTGGATAACGTCTGCACGGATATTATTCATCTGGATCAATTAAAATTATTTTATTACAAGGGCAATTACAGTATGTTCAAAAAAATGTACGAACAAAAGCGAAAGGAGATGATAAAAGCTTACGAGAAGCAGGAGAAGAAGATTAAAGACCTCAAGGCTTCGGGACAAAGTAAAAAACAGGCCGAGAAGAAGCAGAAAGAGGTCCTTACGAGAAAGCAAGAAAAAAATAGGACAAAGATGCAGAAACAGGATGAAGACTCTGGACCGCAGGAATTGTTACAAAAACCGAGAGATTATATTGTTAAGTTTAGTTTTCCTGATCCGCCACCGCTTCAGCCTCCGATTCTTGGTCTTCATAGTAGGTTTACATTTTTAATTACTTTTTTAAATACAATTTAATTTACTAATTTACTTTTCTAATTACTTTTTAATTAAATTAATAATTAATTATTTTTTTTAATTACATTAAATGTAATTAAAAAAGAAAAGAAAATCAAAAAATAAATACAAAAATGTAAAATTTACATTTTTGTATTTATTTTTTGATTTTCTTTTCTGTTATTTGTTGTTTTTTGCTTTTATTTTTGTCTGTTTTCTACTTTCGTTCATTTGTTTTTCACTTTTTTCATTTTCTATTTTTACGTCTTCCTTTAATATTAGAAACGAAAAAGCTTATTTTTATGAAATAGTAATTTTCTAGAATTTTAAATACTTGCTGCTATTTTCAGACGTGACATTTGCATACGAGGGTCAAAAGCAACTTTTTATCGATGCTGATTTTGGAATAGATTTAAGCTCCCGTGTAGCTATTGTGGGACCTAATGGAGTCGGAAAATCAACTTTTTTGAAACTCCTGATGGGCGATATTCAACCCCAGAAAGGAGAATGCATAAAAAACCATCGATTGGTAATTTTTTTCAATATGCTCAACAAAGCTTCCTTACGTGAAGATTTAAATCTTTGACGTCACGTGTTTTTGATTAATTTTTATCTACATTTTTCTTTATTTTTGCTTCGTCATAGGGAAGCATTGTTTTATTCATCTTTATTTTCATTTTCTATTAATTATCTTCAATTTTTCACATTCGGTTTATTTTAAAATAACTATTCAAATTTTCGCTTTTGACGTCAAAACTTCTTTTGTTTCGTCATAGCGGAAGCTTTGTTTACTTTATTTATATTTTTAACTTTTGTTTATTTATGAAATAAATTTATTGAATGTTATTAGTATTTATATTACAAATAGTTTTCTATCGATGTAAAAACCCGAAAAGGGTATACATGGAGGAACCAAAACAGTTTTCTATCGATCCGTTAAATTTAAAGGAAAAAATTTATTGAATGTTATTAGTATTGAACATTGTTAGTATTTATTGACTATTGTTAGTAAAAAAAAAGCAGTAAATTAAAATTTATTTTGCAGAGAGTGGGTAGATTTGATCAACACTCTGGAGAGCATTTGACAGCTGAAGAAACTCCCTCGGAGTATTTAATGCGCCTTTTTGATCTGCCTTACGAAAAAGCAAGAAAACAGTTGGGGACTTTCGGTCTCAGTTCTCACGCTCACACTATTAAAATGAAAGATTTGTCTGGAGGACAGAAGGCACGAGTAGCGTTGGCGGAACTTTGTCTGAATGCACCTGACGTTGTCATTCTTGACGAACCTACAAATAATTTAGACATTGAATCCATCGACGCTTTGGCGGAAGCTATTAATGGATACAAAGGTGGTGTGATTATTGTCACTCACGACGAAAGATTAATCAGGGAAACGGATTGTTGCCTTTACGTCATTGAAAATCAGCAAATCAACGAAATCGATGGAGACTTTGATGATTATAGGAAAGAATTGCTCGAGAGCCTTGGAGAAGTTATAAATAATCCCAGTATAGCTGCCAATGCTGCCGTGCTTCAATAAACAATATTTTCATATTGAAAAATAACAAAAATAGAAGCATATTAAATTGAAATTTGTATTATAGTTTTTAAAATAGGCAAGGAAAGTTTTTAAAAAATATTGTAATTATACGCTCAAATTCGTTAATTTAAGGATATTCTAGTAAAGTGCTTGCTAATTTTATCTGTAAAGTGAAGCGATGTTTGTAATTAATTAAATTTGCTACTACGTTTGCTGCTAAATTTACTACTAAATTTACTG
>WNHD01004151.1:0-11578 GCA_011057455.1 Ganaspis sp. Gsp50 | reverse complement strand
AAAATGTTTTAATACCAAAATATTGCTTATTTATTTTTATTAATGTACTAATTAATTTTAAATCTCATGTAACAGTATAACTACCGATTTCTTAATGCAATTAGAATAACATTTACTCTTATTTATTACAATTATTATTTTCATTTATTTAGATTTAAAGAGTGTAGCACAGAATTTTTAATATTTTTTAAGGATAACACGAGCAAGATTCATTGGACTTTCGGAACAAATAGAAGCATATTTTCCAAGCGAGAAAAAGGTATGTATAAAAACAGATTTTCAATTAAAAGAATATAAATAAATTGATAAAAAATTATTTTTCAATTATGACTTGTTAATATGTATACAACAATATTAATTTATCAAAAAAAAAAACTAATTAAAATAGTTAAATAATAATTCAATTTATCATTAATTTTTGATATTTTCAAATTTCAGGAAAATTTTTACACCTCATTTTTTATAGACGAACTGGGGAAAAAACATGGGGCTGAGGGAAACTGACTTTTAATTATTATTAGTATAATTACAAATATGAAGAATAAAAAATAAATACTACACTGGAATCTGGATATATTTGATTGTTTATTTTAAGAACCTACCTATTTTTGTGAAAAATAATTTAAAGTTATTTTTGCAACCGAACAGTTCGGTTGATTCAATGGAATAGTTAGGTTGGAACAAACAAATTTTAATTGGTCATCGCAACCAAAAGTTTGGTTGTAGAAACCTCACTCAAACAAACAAACCTGTTCGGTCCTGGTAAACTGAGAGTACGGTCAATCCATAGGCAACCGAACAGTTTGGTTGTGAGAACCTAATTTTCTTTTATAACAACCAAACCGTTTTTTCAGTGCCACAACTTATTTTCCATACGTCAGTTTGAGTTTTCTGTTTTCCACCTCCTATATTCCAACTCCCACTCTCCACTTCCTATTTTTTATATCCTATTTTTCATCTTCTACATTGCACCATCTATTTTCCATCTTCTATCTATTACCATGAATTTCTCACCTCCTATTTTCTATCTCCAACTTTTCGCTTCCTATATTTCACATCCTATTTTCCAGTTACTGTTTTATTAATCCAATTATCCGCCTAGAAACATTTGGCTTCCTATTTTTCCTGCTATTATATTTCACATCTCATTTTTCGTTCTTTAATTTATTTTTCCTACATTCCATAGTATACTTTCCAGCTCACTTTTTTTAATTTATATTATCTGCATCCTATTTTCATATCCTATTTTCGATATCCTATTTCCCACATCTTATTTTCCACACCCTATTTTCCACACCCTATTTTTTACATCCTATTTTCCAAATTGTATTTTCTGTCTCCTGTTTTGTAAATCTTATTCTACATATTCTGTTTCCTACATCCTATTTTGTAACTCTCTCTATTCGTTCCCTATCTTTACCCCTTAATTTCCAAATCAAATTTTTCGTCTTTTTCTACCTTCTACTTTCCACCTCCAACTGTTCAATTCATATTAAATCCACATCCTATTTTCCACCTTCCACTTTTCGCTTCCTACATTCTACATCATATTTTCCACCTCCAAGTCTTCGCTTCCTATTTTCCACCACCTAGTTTTCAGATTCCACTTTTCGGTTTTTAATTTCTACCTCCTAATACTTTCCACAGCCTGCGCTTTTGTACTCCCACATATCAAATTATCAACATACTAATTTCCAACTCCTATTTTCTACATCCAATGCTACATATCCTGTTTTATAAATCCTATTTTCCACCTACACAACTATTCATTTCCTATTTTCCATCTTTCAATTTCCCCTTCCCACTTTTTCTTGTTATTTTCTACCTCTTACTTTCCACCATCTACTTTTTACCTCCCACTTTTCAATTCATATTATTTACATCCTATTTTCCACGGCTATTTTCAAATTTGCACTTTTCTTTTACTACATTCCACATCCTGTTCGCCAAATCCTACTTTCCGCACTCCTTCCACCTCCCAGTTTTCACATTCCACTATTCGGCTCTTATTTTGTACCTCCTACTTTTTCTCCTTACTTTTCACCTCCCACTTTTCACTTCATATTATGCACATCTTATTTTCCACCTAGTCTTTGCTATCTTCTATTTTTCGTCTCTTATTTTCCGCCTCCTATTTTCCACATTCTTCTTTTCGTTTCCTATTTTTCACCTCCCACTTTTTGCTTCCTTTTATACACATCCTGTCTTCCACCTTCTTTTTTCCACCTCTTTCCTAGTTCTACATCCTTTTTTCCACCTCCTACTTTTCGACTTTCTACTTTCCATGTTCCACTTTCTACCACTTTTTAGCTTCCACTTTTTAAAGGTGGATAGAAGAAAGTGAAAGTTAAAAATGGGTGGTGAAAAATGGGAGGTGAAAAGTGAGAAACAAAAATGGTTTGGTACGCAATCGAAAAAATAAAACTTCCTCTACTGTGATTTTATTTTTAAAAAAAGACTGAAATGGAAATTGACTTTCAAGATGAAAAGAATTTAAAGTTTTCGCGACACGTCGATGCACATTGAAATAAAGCAAAAAGATTTTTTTATTTTTTAATAAAAAGAAGCAAATAAATCAGAACGATGCGAGTAAGTAAATTGCATGATAGATGAAGTGTAAACGCCATTCTGTATTTTCTCTGGAGGATCAAATTAGATCATGTCAGAAAGTTAGCGATGTCGTGTTATATTCGCAAGTTTCGAAGGCAAGGAGATGCAAGTACAAAGTATGGCGTATGTATTTACTTGTACATACATAGCCAGCGGGTACAGGAGTACTTTATTAGCATACGGAGCTCGATCGTCCAGGGTGGCGCCGATAAATTCCAAAGTTATGTCACTGAAGATATATCGCCTTGCCAATCGATTAGCATCGATAGCCTTGCCATTGGAGCCGGCATTGTTGGCAGGCCTGCGGCGCTATTCGGTTACCAACGGAAACTGCCATCGTAAAGAACCGATCGCCACTTTGATAAAAACCGTAAGTCTTTCATGACCTCGCAAAATCTGCCCGATATCTCTGAGGCGAGGCGAGCACGCCTCATTCGTCGCCATCTTGCCTGCTCCCGATCGCAGAATCGCACTGACTTTTCTTTTTTCTTTAACCCGCATTAAAATCCAAAATGTACTCACACATCTTTCCCAAAATTGTAACTACTGCCAACACTCACCTGAAACAAATAAAAAAAACTTGTTAAGCAATCGTTTATCGAGTGATAAATTGCACTTATGAAAAATAATCTTAATTACATTTTTATGTGCAGCTAAAAGTGATGTTCTCATTTGGGGTTATGTTGACTTTTGTAAAAATGGAAGATTATAAGCTGTCTCAAAAATAAAAAAGTCGGAAATGTTTTGCTATTATTATTCAGTATTCTTTTATAAGTAATCAGCTTTCTACAATTTGTAAAAATAGGAAAAAATTGTGTCTTATGTGCCTACATGTAGGTACATTTGGAAGAGAATAAAAATAATTTGTTAAAATTATAATTAACATTTAATAAAAAAATGTTTTTCGACATTTTTAATTTGGCAATAGATCAACCTTGATAAACGCACCTAAAAGAAAACTATTTAAAAGTAATTTAATACAAAATTCAAATTTATCCATTTATTGTCTACAGCCCTAAAAAATAGTTATCATAAAAAATTAATTAAACAACAAACAGGATATTATTTTTGGAACTCCTGGCAAGAAAGTGTATTGAAGTTATCCGATTTCGAAAAATAGGACTACTTCTTCAATTTTAAAATTTGTTGAAAGGAGCAAAATATTCCATAAATAAAATTTGCTGTACATTTTTGAGCCATTGGGGATAGAGAAATAGACGTTAAAGTTTAAGTTCAGCTTTTAGAGATGTTGTCTGTGTTTAAAAAAGAAAAATTATAAAACAGCGATACATACATCATTTTTGTGTGAAAGGATCTGTTTATACTGATTTGTGTTTTAATGTGATAATTAAAACGGATAATTAAACCTTGACACAGTATAATAAGATATCAACGCCTTTATTTACAGAGTCACGTCTTAAGTAGCACTGCATGATGCCATCGACCTTTCAACAGTTTCATGCGGCTTCTTTCATAAGTTTTTTAAGCAAATTAAAAGTGGATTACTTTTTAATGTTTCAGAATCGAATAAGAAAGTTAAACATTATCTTTAAAAGCACTTTTCTTTTTTCTTTGTCATAGCAATATATTAAAGTACAGATAACATACAATTTTATGGCAAAGACATTATAACTATAATAATAATAATAATAATAATTATTATTATTATTATTAGTAATAATAATAATTATTATTATTATTATTAGTAATAATAATAATTATTATTATTATTACAATTTATTTATTTATTATTATTAAAAATTATTATCATTATTATTACAATGATTCCAATTTGAAATATATAAGATCAGCTGTTGAGCTTCTCACAACAAAAGTAAAAGAAGTAATCCCTCTTCTGAATTTGATTCTAAAAAAAATGAAACTTTGTAGTTAGAATCCTTAATATTCCATCTTTAGTTCAAGCCCAAGAAATTCAAAAAGTATTAATTAGTTTTTGAATTATGAGCGAAAATGTAAATTATGTTTGTGTGGTCAGTTGCTCGACTGCAAAAAATGGGTTATCACTTTTTTTCTCATAACAGAAGTACTAATTTTCATTTCTGATGTTTCTTAGATTTGAATTAACGACAGAATTCTGGAGATTGTAACAAAGAAGTTTTACATTTTTCCCCAAATTTTTGTAGCCTGTAAAGAAACTTGAAATTTAGAATAAACCTTTCTGTTTATCAGGTATAGTATAGGCCCTAGTCGTAGACTTTAAACTTGACTGTGTAAATACTTTTTTGTGTCATTGTCAATGTTTGTATCAGTATCGTTGCAATTTCTATTATTTCTAATAATTTTTTTTATTTCTATTTTTTTGCTAGAAACTTTTGGGAAAATCTGCTTACAGATCCCTGGGACCGAATCCAAGGGTATGTGGGTCTGGTAAACAAAAATAAAAAAACAAAAATAAACCGGCGAACTACTTTCAGCCTGACCCAATGAAAATCCATAACCCTTAATTGTGGAGCCTTGATCCACCCTCGGAACTGACGGATGACTTTATCCTTCGAGAATGGCGTTCCAGCTCTGTCGCCTTAGCGATTTCGTCCGAAACCTGCCGTACTCCTGTGTGAATAGTTAAAAACTGCAAAACAAGGTACAGCAAATTTGAAAAATAAATAGTGTCAAAAGGTTAAAATTGTAAAAAGACGGAAACTACAATGAAACATTCAAATAATTTAATAAATACAAAACAAAAACAGAATAGTGTTTCCCTTTCCCATGCCAATGGCTCTGCTGGCGGGACACTAGCAAGGACCTGCGCAGCACTCGTTGATACTGTCCGATATACGGACATAATACTTGTAGTAATACATCTCTGCGCGGACAGCATCTTTCCACAGATGGTTTCACTTCTGTCGATTCTAAGAAAGGGAGCCCACATTGCTGCCGCGTACAGCAGCTTTGAGTGAGCAACATCCGCCACCAGTCTCCTTTTATTCTCTTTTGACCCGCCAATGTTTGACAGAGCAACGTCAATTAAGCTGCAGATTCAATGACCTGGTGTGACGCTGTAGCTATGTGGTGATGGAAGTTTAATCCCCCATCTAACTCCACACCCAGATACTTAATCTGCTTCCTCCACCTGACTTCGAATTTGTCTATCGCGATTTGTGAGACTTTGTATCCACGTCTGTCTGTGACCAGCAAAGCCTCGGTCTTTTCCAGGGCCATTTGAAGAACTCTGGCATCCAACCAGCTTCTCACTAGCCGCAGACATTCGTTGACGAGAACTTCAAGAGCCTCTGCAGTCTCGGCTACACACACGATCAACGCATCGTCCGCGAAGGCGATGATCATCTCTCCTTTGGGTAAGCCCAGTTGTATAAAGTCATCGTAAGATATATTCCACACAAATAGTCCCGCTCTTGAACCTTAAGAGGCCCCACGTTGCATCTGTTTGAGAGTGCAGGTGTCTACTTCATAAATGACCCACCTGTCACTAAGATAATTATCCATTATTCAAAACAGGTGGAGCGGTATTTCTTTGTTTCTCTTCAATTGGATGAGATCTTCCCATCTGGATGTATGAAACACGATGCGTATGTCTGTAGCGACCAACGCACAGAAGCTCTTCTTCCCTGGTCCCAATTTGATTTTCCCTTCTCTGATTATCACGGAAGAAACTGTTCGGTTGGAATAACTGGAATTCCGGTTGAGCCTCTCTTAACATTTTTTTTCAGTTATATTAACCGGAATTCCGGTTAAATTTACCGAACGTCCAGTTAAAATAACCGGAATTCCGGTTAAAATAACTGGCAAAAAATTTTAAATGAGGCTTAACCGGAATTCCAGTTATTCCAACCGGATAGTCTTTTCCGTGATGTTCACTACTGCCTGAATGGCGTCAGCTGTGGACTGGCCTTTTCGGAAACCAAATTGGTAATCGGATAGACTATTTTCACCGGTCAAGTGAATTATCACCGTTTACAGCACCATGTCTTCTAGAAGTTTGCCCATCGTTACCCAAAATCTGGGGTGAAGCAACGATCACCTGATTTAAGATCTCGTTACTTAATTCATCGATTCCAGGCGCCTTACCCGACTTCAATCTTTTACCTGCACTATTTAGTTCTGAAAGAGTGAAGAGTTCATCCTTACCGACTTGACATGAACTCCATTCCATCTTAAGCCATGGTTTCGCAGGAGGAAAGAGATCTTTTATTATTTTTCGGACCCAATTGGGATTGTCCAGGTTGGGTGTCTTTTGCCTTGTTGCTAATTTCTCAGTTACGATTTTATAGGCCAATGGGTATTTATCGACTTCATCGATCAGGTCCTTCTAGCTACGGCGTTGCGATTCACGGATATCCAACTTGAGGTCTTTTATGGTCTCCTTACTTACTTCTTTCAGCAAAGGATCTTCCTTAGAACTGGTATGTTTCCATCTTGCTTTGAAGTACGCTTTGCGCAAGGAAGCTAACGCATCTGATCACCAGTGCAAGGAGCATTTCTTAGGAACGGTGCTTTTACGACGCGGCACTGTCGCATCGCATGCGGCGGTAATCATCATTTCGCCGCAAGCACCATGTTTTCCAGACTGTTCGGCCTCTTTTTGCTCTAATTAATTAATTAATCTCTTATTGCTCGATTAGTTAGACTTCCTCAAAGGCTCGGCTGAACTTTTCCTTGTCGAGATTCTTCGTATTCCATGAGAGGCATTTTCGACTCGAAAATGCTTGTCCCTAGCCTGCTTGTCTATCTCCCGTTGAGACTGAAAACTCGATATACTGGTGATCGCTTGCGGTAAATTCTTCACAGACCCGCCAGTCGCTTGTGCGGATAAATAATGGAGATACCACAATCGTTGGATCTATGATCGATCCGATTGTGCTTCTTCTAAAAGTCCATTCTTCCCCCGGCTTACAATCTTAAGATTGTTCCTGGAGATCATTCCTACGATCGGGACTCCTCTACTATCGAGCCTCGTCTCTTTACACTCCGGTGACTTACCACTAAAGTCTTTGGTAATGAGCACGTCCAGCCTGGACTCTTTAAGGCTCTCTTCGAGTTCATGTACATCGGCTTCGTAGGTTGTCAGCAGGTCGTTGGGCGAGAAGTAGCATCTGTACATACGTATACCCGCAACTTCTACCTACACGAACCAACTGCTCGTCCGCAGGAATCTGTCAACCCGCAGTTCAGGATTGAACACTTTAATAGCGGTCCTTTTAGATTTGTCCTCGTACCAAGGATCCCGGTCGTTTTGTCTGTTCTACTCATCAGTGCAGAACAGAACCTTTCCTCAATGCAGTTTGCATCAGGAGGGTATGTGCAGGTTGACCTGTTTTATCTTCTTGCCTATGTCAGTTTGTCAAACTTCTGCTTGCAAATCGGGCAAACACTTATTTCATTTTCGTAGGTACTGTCGGCCTTCTCTGAGTGTCTGCAATTTATGCACTAATGGTGCGTGACAATATAATCTTCGCAAACTGATCCTCGCCGCCACATCTCCGACAGCTTTTAGATATGTTGGAGTCCTTGCAGGTTCAGGTCACGTGTCCAAATGCAAGGCATCTCTGGCATCTTGCTACTTCTAAATGCTCTCTAATTCGAGCATTCATCCACCCGATCCGGACTTTTCCTAACTTTAGCAGATAATCACTCCTTGCTGCAGGTAGACGGATCAATGCCACCTTCGGTCCACTGAATCGTGGTAAAAGGCGGCATGTCAGGTCCAGCACGGTCTTCCCAAACTTGTCTCTTATGACTGATACCACCTCTTCCTCGGTGGTCATTTCATCGAGCTCCCGTATTTCGAGAGACCTTTTGCTTACAAGGCGGTGACCTGCGCCTTGTCTTGCAATGCGGAAGTCAACGTTCCCGCAACCTTAGAGGTCTCTTCTCCCTTTTTATAACCAGGAGAACTTCCTTTTTAAGGGTTCTCCTGATTTTCAGGACCTTGGTACTGGTTTTCTCTGGTTTCACCGAGGTTTTCATAACTCTCAAGATTTCGGCGTAGTCCTGAGGACTGTTCACCGACTATTTCTAACAATTATAAATATCTCTAGTTATTAAGATAATTATAAAATAAATTTTCAGTTTTTAAACGGAAGCATTTCAAATAACTAAATTCTAAAATATTGTCTATGAGATGAAAGAGGCTGCACTCTAATAGCGACTAAGGGTCATGTGTGCAGTCTGAGTTAAACACTCAATACTGTGCAACCTGTTACTTTTGCCTTTACGGCCAGCAACAAATCGATTTCAGAAAGAGAAATAAATATGCTATTTAAATAGTCTATATTAGTTTTGTTATTATTATTATTATTATTATTATTATTATTATTATTATTATTATTATTATTATTATTATCATTATTATTATTATTTTTTTTTCTTTTCTTTTTTTTGCGAGGGTCATTGAGTGGAATCTGCTTACAGATACATTGTAGCCCGCACTACAACGTTATGTCGGGTTGGGTTAACTGCCGCACTACTAACATTATCATTATTATCACTATTATTATTATATTCAATACTACAATTTATTCTGACAAAATCAATATTTGTATCATGTAAAATTTCAAGTTAACTTAATTAAAATATGTACATAAACTGATAATTTATTTATGAATTAGCACATCATAAAATAACGAAAATTGTTGTCTGAGTTAATTTAAATTATCTCCCTCGTTTAATCGCTGGGCTATTAATTGAAATATCTCTTTGCAGCTTTAATTATAATAATACGTTGGTCAGTGTGTGGCGTTAAATAGTCCACTTTGTGGCGAAACTGGAAGCTCATTAAATAAAGTTTACTTTAAGCTGAGTATAATGAATATTTGTAACTTTCGCAGAAGCGTATTGAGAATCATGTAACCTCATTGAAGAAGGCTTACTGTAGAGAGGGAGAGTAGAGTGTGCCTTACGACAGTGTCGCGACAACTAGAACGTAAATCAGATGAAAGCACACCATAGAATTAAGGGATACTACGATCCCCTTACTTCTGCCAAATTAATGTAGCACCTCCACCAATTAGACGCTCTTAATTCAGCGTGCCGCGAACAAGAAGGCTACGACTCGACCACGCACAATAGTCAAGGGAATTTTATTGTGCGTGAGAATTTACAAAGGTGAACCAGTTGATTTTTAAAAATTGTATATCATAAGACTGTTACATTTATTTTTAGAGTCATAAACGTGGGAGAAGATCAGAATAAATATGGCAATGATTTATATGCAGCGGACAGTGATTTCTGACAACGACGAAGGAAAAAAAAAAGTTGAGAAAAGTAAAAAAATAAAATGTTTAAACTGCAGTCTTTTAATACACTGAACTGTTAGGTTGATACGTCTACTACTATAGCAGCAACCCTTTTTGAGGGTCTATTGTACACATCTGTTTTTAAAAAACAATTTTCTCTTGAGCATCGAATCTGACCACGGAAAGACATTTTATTACGAAATTTAATTAAATCGACAAATTCAAGAGTCATTTTTTAAAGTGAGACTATTCGGATTTGCACACCCGAAATTTTAAGGCCATGTTAGAACAATTTTCAAAAAATCGAAATTTTTTTCCGTAAACGTTTTTTTAACTGAGTGACACTCTTATTTAAAAACTATTGCAATTGTCAACATGAGCCAAACGGCATTTTACTCTTTAAATGCCTCTCTATGGCCTGAACTAGAACAAGAAATATTCATTGTTATTTACAAAAGTTATAGACAATTAAAAGTAAAAAAAAGGATAAAAAATTAAAAATTCCGCCATTTTGTTTCTTTCTTGGTGAAAAGGTTTTATTCTGGTTCAGGCCATAGCCAATGTGATACAGAATAAGAAACCGTTTTGATTTTTGAATTTAAAAAAAGTAACGTAGCATGAAATAATTTTGAAAAAATCCATTTTCATGTACAATCGTATCTAGGAGTTTTGGGATCGCTTTTAATTACCCTTTCGACTAAAAATATTGCCCACGCTCAAAATCTTTGATCAAAAAAATATAATGCCTAAAAGCTTCGCTTCTGCATAAATCCTAAAATATATTCTTAAGATATTATATGGTGTGAATACTTGGATTCACGTGAAAAAGAGATCCTTTTTTTCATTCATGAATGGCGAATTGAGTGCAGATCGTGGCGATCGATAGGACTTGAAAAGTAATCTGATGCCAGAGACGATGATATCTCACGATTTTCATCTCGAGTAGAAAGCGGAGGTGCCAATATAAGGAAATCTCCGACCTCTTCACGCACTCCACGACACTTCTATCGATGCCGAGGTCGTGCAGTTTAATGGCGTGGCATAGTGTGTGCCGCGATGCGATGTACCTTTGAATGTGGTAGAAGGCGTGAAACGGCTCTCTCGATGGCAATATCTCACCGTGATAAACAAGAGAAGAAGGGTGCTGACTTCAACCAAGAATATTTGCTTCACTCTAACATTTCACTTTTACACACTTTTGCCTCCTTCCCTCTTCTTGCAAAATTGAAACCATTTTTCTGACAAACAAGAGCAAAATATTTTCCTAAAAGGCATAAACTTTCTTATCGCAATTTTACACGAGAATTCTTCAAAAGCGTCAAATTTTCTTCGAGGCAGTTTTATCTTGGGAAAGTGTTTTTCAATTTTATTGTTCGTGTTTCTATATTTTTCCATTTTTCTCTTATTTTCAATGCGTTTCTTTATTTTTCAATATACGTTTCTTTATTTTTCAATGTGTTTCTTTATCTTTCAATATGTTTCTTTACTTTTCAATGTACACTGAGAGAATGATTTGTTCGATTCAAACATAATACGTATGTTCGATTCCAATTTATGTTTTAAAATAGTTATTTATGAAACAAGTGTGTAAAATATGTGATTATATGAGTGGGATGTTTGCAGCACGAGCCGAAGGCGAGTGATGCAAATCGCATGAATGTAATCACGTTTACGCACGTGTGTCATACAAAATTTTTTGCAACAAGAAGCTTCAAAATTGAATGACAAAATCTGTTTTTATTTCTCTGATAATA
>WNHD01004150.1:0-11579 GCA_011057455.1 Ganaspis sp. Gsp50 | reverse complement strand
TTTAGTTTCTTGACACAAAAGTTTGTCAAAAGTGTTTAAAAACGACCAACTATACACTTATTTACATATTAGGAAACAAATTTTTGAAAAATAATTGATTTTAAGTAATTTTAAGCAATGAGAACAATAGCCCCTGGGAATCGCGTTCGTTAGTTTTTTACGGTTTTTTTTAAAATACTCAATAAAAAAGTTAGGTTACCGAGCGTACTTCATCACAAGTAAATTGACATGTACCTGTTACATTTTTAAAGCCACTACAACAGTTGAGGAGATCCAATAAGATTTTGACGGAACTGATTAACTGACGACGCAAATTTTCCAACTTTATGAATTTTTTTCCCTTTTCTGACAAAGAATTTAATAAAAACTTTTATTGCCATCTATTCACAAGATATCAAACTACATTTACACTTAGCTAGAACTTCCATCACTTTAATATAAAAATGTTATTTATTAAAAAGTACCCGTGGGAACAATAGCCCCTGGGTGGGTAGTATAGCCCCCGCCGACGGTACTAAATTATAAATAGTAAATAAGAATAGTAAATTGTAAATTACAAATATAAACAGTAAAATGGAAATAGTAAATTGTAAATAGTGAATTGCAAACAGTAAATTGTAAATAGTAAATTGTAAATAGTAATTATAGTAAATTCTAAATAGTGGATTGTAAACAGTAAATTATAAATAGTAAATTGTAAATAGTAATTTTTAAATAAACAGTGAATTACAAATAGTAAATACGAATGGTAAATTATAAATAGCAAATGGAAACAGTAAAATTTAAATAGAAAATAGGAATGGTAAATTATAAATAGCAAACGGGAACAGTAAATTGTAAATAGTGAACTGTAAACAGTAAATTGTAGATAGTGAATTGAAAATAGTATATTGTAAATAGTAAATTATTAGGAACAAATGGAAACAGTAATTTGTAAATAATAAATTATAAACAAAAAATAGGAGTAGTAAATTATGAATATAGCAAGCGGGGACAGTAAATTGTAAATAGTAAATTGTAAATAATAAATTGTAAATATGAAATTGTAAACAGTAAAATGTAAATTGTAAATAGTCAATTGTAAATAGTAAGTCGTTCATAATAAATAGGAATAGTAAATTATAAATATCAAGTAGGAACAGTAAATTGTAAAAAATAAATTGTAAATATTCAATTGTAAATAGTAAATTCTAAATATAAAATATTGTAAATAGCAAATTGTAAGTAGTAAATTGTAAAAAGTGAATAGGAATAGTAAATTATAACTGGTAAATCGAAATAGTATATTGTAAATAGTAAATTATGAATGGAAAGTGTAAGAATAAGCAAATTATAAATACTAAATAGAAATAATAGATCATAAGTAATAATTAAAAATAGTAGATCAATAGTAAACAAAAATAGTAGATCGTAAATAGTAAATAAAAATAGTTTATAAATAGTAAATAAAAATTGCTCACAAATAGTAAATAAAAAAATATTATGAATAGCAAATAAGAATATATTATAAATAGTTAAATAAAAATAATAGATCATAAATAGCAAATAAAACTAGATCATAAATAGTAAATAAAACTAGATCATAAATAGTAAATAAAAATAATAGAACATAAATAGTAAATACAACTAGATCATAAATAGAAATAGTATATTCCACAAATATTAAACAAAGATAGCAAATAAGAAGCAGTAAACAGAAATAATAAATCCCATCCAAGCATTTCAATTCTTAAAGAATTCATTTCCTTTCCATTTTTCTAAAATCACGAGTGTTTGTAAATTTTCCATTTTCCGCCTTCTCAAAGGAACGAATAGAGTTGGCTTGACAGAAATTTTATCCACGTCAATTTTTCATGTCACAAGGTATACAGAAAACGTGCGTCTTTCAAACAAATTGACATCTGCGACAGAAGAAAATAGTAAAATAAAAAGCTCAAGATGTTTCGACAGAAAAAGCACAACCACAAAACATAGAAAACCTCGCGCATCCTAAATAAATAACAATTTCTTCTACAAACACATTCCCATTTCATTAAAAAATCAAACCTGACTACGATCAATTTTGCTTCCAAACATTATGCCCTCCATTAGAGTGTAAGAAAAAAAGGCAAGTAAATTTAAAAATGAGTATTTTCAAGAATTGAAAAACGCAGAAGAATTTTATGACGAGGTCACGTTAAGCACTTGAGAATTTGCTCCGAGTAGTTCTTGGTAGAAGTTTCGTAGAGAATGTAAAATTTTGAATAATTTAACAGAAGAAAGAGAAACAACCCAAGTGGAAATAAAGGTGGGTTACATTAGATTTTAATTCGGGCGAAAAATAAGTCAGTGTGTCAGAGATTGGACCTAACTTTGTCTGAGACCTACAGTCTCGTAAAGGTAAATCACAAATGCATGAGGGCAAGTGCCTTTCTTCTCCAACCTCAACGGTTAAGTATACCTGAACCGTACCTGGTATCAAGCTATACATATCATTTAGATCGATAAGGCCTCCATCACTAATAGCCTAATTTTTCTTAACCTTTAGTTATATTTAGTTATTGGCTATAAGAATTACCGATTGGTAATTCTGCAATGAATGACATGTCGATTTATGTCCTTTCCTAAGGATTTTAAGATACAGTTAAGATTAACATGGTTTGAAAATTTTTTCTTGGCAGAAAAGTTTAGAGAATTTTTCTAGATTTTAGGTGATCGAATTTTAATCAAGGAAAAAGAATTTTCAATTGTTACTTTATAATACTGTTATACTCGTAATTTCCAACAAATTTCTTTTCACTCAATCTCAATTATTGATATCGAGTTGCGAGAGGTTTACGATTTCGAAACAGTGATTAATTAAATTATCTATCAATCGCCATTACTGTCAAGTCAAGTTTCAGTTTATCCGAATTACGATTGGTAGAAAAAGTATAGTAGTTTCCTGTTTACGGGCACTCGGAAAACTATTTCTTTTATTCAAAGAAAATTGTTTGTGGTTTAAAGTTTGATTCAAAAAACAATTTCTCTGAATAAAAATTTGCTTCGGATTAAAAACTGTTTTGAATTAAAAACTGTTGTGAATACAAAACTACTTTGAATAAAATTCTGTTCTAAATAAAAGATTGCTTTGAATAACAAATATATTTTTGTTTTAAAAAGACGTCTGAATAAAAATTTGCTTTGGATTAGAAACTGTTTTGAATTAAAAAATGTTTTGAATACAAAACTACTTTGAATAAAATACTGTTCTAAATAAAAAATTGGTTTGAATAACAAATATTTTTGTTTTAAAAGACATCTTTGAAAAATATCTTGGTTCATAAACGTTTCTTTGAATAAGAAAAAATTCATTCAAAAAAATTTTTTTAGGTGAAGAAATCTTGATTTAAAAATATTTCTTTGAATAATAAAATCTTGATTTAAAAGCACTTCTTTCAATAACAAAATCTTGATTCAAAAACACTTCTCTAAAAAAAATCTTGATTCGGAAAAATTTCTTTATGTAACAAAAAATTGATTCAAAAACGTTTTATTGCAAAAAATTCTTAATTAGGAAATGTTTTTTTGAATAATAAAATATTGATTGAAAAAACAATTTCCTTAAATAAATTTTGCCTTGAATAGAACATTATTTTGAATAAGAAACTGCTTTGAATAAAAAACAACTTTGAATAAAATAAAATTTTGTATAAAAACACCTTTTAACAAGAACTTGCTTTGAATAACAAATATTTCTGTTTTCAAAAGGTATCTTTGCATAAAAAAATTTGATTTCAAAAACAGTACTTTAAATGAAAGAAATCTTTATTTAAAAAAATGTCTTTACAAAATTTCATTTATCCATAAAAAGTAAAATGTTTCAAAAAAGTGATAACAACTTTACAGCTAAAGAACTAAAAGTTAGCCCACTTTTGAACTTAAAACCAAACTGAAACAATTTTTGATTATAAAGTCAAACTTTTAAGGCTTAAATTTAGTTGAAAACTGAAAACTGTCAATTTAGGTTCAAATGGACCGGAAAAGTTTTTGTCAATAAATACAAGAAAAATTACAAATTTAATTAAAAAATGTCCAAGTGATATAGCGAAAATCATTAGGCTATGTAACGGAAATGAATGGAAATAACGAAAGTGAACTTGGCATCTGTCAGAGAGGCATTAACTTATTGATTAAAATTTCCATTTTATCAAAATATCTCAATTAAAATTGGACGGATTCAATTTTTAGTCAGGAGTCAAACCAAGTGTATTTAAATACTTTCATTCATTGTTAGTAAGAAATGACAATTGAAGTAACAATTTGACAGCTATTCGAGCTGTCAGCTGGGAAAAAACAATTCTAATGCTATTTAGTTAATTCTTATTTATACAGCAAAAAAGATTTAATTTCAATCAAATTATGAATTTATCAAGCCACAGGCTTCATGATGGGTGTTAATTTAAAGGAAAGAATTTATCGAGCTTTCTGCTCCAAAGATAATTAATTAATTAATTAAAAAAAAAAAATTAAAAAAATAAATTAATTAAAAAAAAAAGATTTAAAACCAGACAGTAAAAAAAGCAAATATAATCAGACCAACGCAGTAAGAAAGATTTAAAATCCTGTCAGTAGAAAAAGCTAGCATAGTCAGACCAACGCAGCAAGGGAGATTTAAAATGAAACAGTAGATAAAGCAAAAATTGTCAGACCGAATGAAACATTAGCTTTTGCTTTTTTTACTATCTTATTTTCAATCTTTTTTGCTTCATTGGTCTGACATTCCTTGCTTTTTCTACTGACTGGTTTTAAATCTTTGTTTCTTTATTTGTCTGACAAGTTTTGCTTCATCTACTGTTTTATTTTGAATTCCCCTTGCTGAATCCGGCTGACTATATTTGTTTTTTCTACTGTCTGATTTTAAACCTGTCTTACTGCGTTGGTCTGACTATGCTTCCTTTTTCTACTTTTTGATTTTCCCTTATTGTGTTGGTCTGACTATGCTTGCTTTTTCTACTGCCTGACTTTAAATCTTTGTTACTGCTTTGGTCTGACTGTGTTTGCTTTTTCTACTGTCTGGCTTTCAATCTTTCTTCCCAGGTTAGTCTGACATTGATTGCTTTTTTTACTGTCTGACTTGAAATCTTTCTTACTGTATTCATTTATTATATAGTTTTTATAAATCTATTAAAATGAAAACATAAAATACAATTGTCGTTTTAAAATAATTATTCATTTCATTTTTTGTAATTTTAAAACTAAGGAAGTAGTTTTAAAAACTATAGATACTAGGAAATCTACCAACGTCTGACCATAAAAGGCTTTTACTACTAAAAATAGATTCTTGTCTCAATGGATTACACTAATAGATATTGAAAAATAGTGGATATTGATTCTTAAGGGCTAGGATTTTACTAGGTGTAAAAAAGGAATTTAATAAAATTATCGATAACTTTAAGTTTCAAGTACACAAATTTTAAAATTGTTGAACAATATAAAATAAAATAGAAGACGATAAAAATAAATTAAATAAATTATGGAGAACTTTGTTATTCAGCTCTCCTTTTCTTTGCTTCTCTCTTTCTCCCTTTTTTTCTTTCTCTCTCTGTCTCTTTCCCTCTTTCTCTCTATCAAAAAGAAAGCAAGAAAATTATCAGTTTAAATTTATAAACGTATTATGATGATAAATATTAATACAGGGTTATCAGTCTTGTATTTAAATATTTAATGCACATGGGACGAAAGTGTAAATGTGTAAAACACGAACGTAGTTTTTTTCCTCGCTATCTTGATCTTCAGTTTGTAACCACTCCTATTCCTAGGGGAAGAACACGCCCTATGCAGAAAAGTTCTATAATTTTAAAAATCCTCAATGCACTTATGTCAGAGGGGAATATAAAACTTAAAATTTACTTCTTTTCAATTCTTTGAAACAGGGAAGGACGATTCTCGAATAAATTATAGATTGCTCAAGAAAGGGAAAAGATTTGAGAAGATACGAGTTACAGAGAATATGATACAGGGTTTTAAGGGAATGATTAATGTGGCTTATTATATCTCCCATTCCCTGATGAAGATAGAATAGGCACTCGCTAGAGTAATGTTCCATAGAAAATTAGCAGTCCATAATAACCAACTATTCGCTTTGTCATGGTTGCTTTATTTTTCCCTGGAAAGTGCAAAACATGTTAAATAAAACTGATAGAACAAAATTAATTGAATATTTTTTATCAGCTAGAGCAATATTAATTGATTATTTTTCTTATCAGCTAGAACAGCATTAATCTCGACATTATTTAACTATTTTTTTTTCATCAGAGATAAATTTAAGAAAGGAAAAATTGAAGCTTGCAAATGCGATCGAAAAGGCAAATTAGAAAAATACGAGCAAGAAATTCTATAGTTAGAAAATTACAAGTAAAAGTTGAGGTACAAACAATGAAGGTGAAAACATTTAAAGATTGAATAGAGAAAAAAGTGAAGATTCAAAAAGTGAGCAAAAGAATAAATTTTCAAGAATGACAGCAAAAATTCAAGTTTAAAAATATTGAATCTAAAAATTGCTAGTAATTGCTAGTAATTGTAAGTGGAAATTAGAGTTTTCAAAATGGGAGCGAAAAATAATTCAAGTTTAAAAAATGCAATAAAAAATTTCAAAAATTTTGAGATTGGCATCATTAATTTTCGAAACGTGACTTCGAAATAATCACATAATAAGTAAATCGTTAATCAGTTGTTACAGGAACCACTAAAAGATTTATTTTCTGAAGATTTAATGAAAACGAATTGCAGTTTATTTTCAAAAAATTGAGATTTATAGGCTTTGAGATTTGAGAAGAAGTAACACAAGTCTTACAAAAATAGTCATTAAATCTCTTGACCTTTTTACAATTATTTTCCCCCAATGAACAAATATTTCTAAATATACTACCGTTGTTTTTTTTCTGATACACTTGTTATTTCTGGCATCTAAAAATGTCTACTGCAAATATTAAACATTTTCCGATCGAACATGATATCCATTATATATCTAAACAGTATTAATTTATTTACTCTTGAATATTAAATTGCACAAAGCCGTTTTGTGTCCTGTTTATTTTCTTTGAGATTCGAAATTATTGTATTTCATCCTCAAAAATGTTTAAAATGCAGATATATAAAGAAATGCGAAAAAATGTCATAAAATAAAAAAAGTATTTTCTTTTTGAATTAAAAAATTTTTATAAATACATATTGTTATCACAGCAGAAGTTGTATGTTTAAATAAATAACATTTATTCATAAGATTATATTTCATAATCAAATCATGAATTAAATAATTTTATAAATTTAAATAAAATAATTTGTACAAAAAATTACAAATATAAATAAAAATTTATTTATTTACACAATGTAAGATAATTTTGAATACAATTTCAATACAACTTTTTAAACGTCAATCTCGAAATTGCAAATTCTGTTAATTGATTTTCTCCGGAAATCGAGAGGTTTATTATCTGAAAACTATACAAATTCTATTTTTAAGCATCTCGCTTTTAATTAGAAACTCTAATTAAATTTGATTAATGCATTGTCATTGAGAGAGAAATGACAATTGAATTTTATGAAAGTTTGTATTCGACGAATATAAACAACGAAAAATCGAATTCAATCTATTTGGAAAAAGCTTTGTTATTCTCTAATTCAGTCATTGAAAAGCGATGTTTTGGATTTGCCATTGAACTATAGAGTGCCTCTTTCAATATTGTCCTTTGCTCGAGTTTGAATACATCGATCGCGTTTAACGTCAGACTGGTTAATTAATTATAGTTGAAGTGTATTTTGTCCGACAAGGCAGTTTTCGTCCGGGAAATTTCCAGCAAAACTCATCTTCCTCGACAGGGATTAGAACATTTTTTCCATTGCTCATCAGAGTACTTATCAGCCGCCAGCGACACAAGAGTCGAGCAATTTCTCATTTCCCCTTGTTTGTGATAGTAATTTAAATTGTCATCGAGTGACGTGCATTTTATATGGAGAAATGAGAAATCCTCAAAACTTGTGTTTAAATAATTCTCAGATGCTTTACACACTGACTTATTTTTGGCAAGAGTAGCCATACTGAAATCTAGCCAAAATGCTGTTGATTCTCTTTCCAACTTCACCTTATAATTTACACCGTTTAAACTTTCGCTTCAACTTACTATATTTACACTTAACGCCACTAATTCATTGAATATTGTTGAGCCACAAATCATTTATAAATTATGACTCGCAAACCTCGTTTCGAACTTCTCGACTAACGATGCTGAATTCAATGACAGTTTCGACTTTAAATCAAGATTTATTAAAGATATTTGAGTAAAATTTTAGTTTCTGTTGGAAAGTTTGAAGTTTTGTTTCCGTTTGCCAGAATTTTGGCAACCAACGTTGATGGTTTTTAAGAGAGAAGGAAAAGGGTTGTAATTTTTGTATGAAAATGTTTAAAAAAGGAAGGCGATTAAGTTTGAATGGTTAAAACGCTTGGTTGTGGTTCTTTTTATTATTAGAATTGTCAAAGTTGTGTGATTTAAAGAAGTTATTAAAACAGTTATTTAAACCTCAGTTATTAAAACTGCGCATGTATAAATAATGTTAACAATTACTGCGCATGTCTAAGTTGCGTCAATCATTACTGCGCATTTCTAAGTTGCATAAGTCATTACTGCGCATGTTTAAAATACGTTAACAATTACTGCGCATGTCTAAGTTGCGTCAATCATTACTGCGCACGTTTAAGTTGTATCAATAATTAGTGCGCATGTTTAAGGTGTGCAAATGACTACTGCACATATCTAAGTTGCGAAAACTACTACTGCACACATTTAAGTTGCGCAAGTCACTACTGCGCACGTATAAATTGGAAATCAGAATGATTCAGAAAAACTATAAAACAAATTCTTTGACTATAGAGATTCTACTGTAATCAAAATTCTTCCAAACACTGCATTCATGAAAACTTTAATAATGTCTAAAATGAAAAATTATTTAAATACAAAATGGATTATGATTTGAAAATAAATAATTTGCTTATTAAAAAAAATTACTATTTACATAAGAGTAAAGTTATTATTTAAATAAAAGTATAATATTGTTATTATACTAATTATTCACTTAAATAAAAATTCTTTAAAATGAAAAATAATTTGAATATAAATTCTATGTTTTGAAATTCGGTAACTTAGAAATTCGAGTTAATTAATTTTGAAAAAGAAAAGTAATGTATCACTCAGTAGGTAAAAAGAAAGTAAAAATAATATAAAAAATTAAAGAAAAGTAAATAAAGTTATTATTTACATTTAAACAAAGTTATTATTTACATAAAAAAAAGTTATTATTGAAAGAAATAGAATTATTGTTTAAACAAAATAATTAATCAAGTAAAAATAAAATTAAAAAAAATTGTGGTCCCTCCTATAAGTTTTAAATCTTAATATCGATATTTTGTGTAAAAAAACAGTTTTAAATATTTCAGTTTTTCTACCTAATGTGTACAATATTTTGTTTCGAGCCGCTTTCATATAATTCTCACATATTATCTAGCTAAAGAGCTTGAAAATGGTAAAATACGAAGTATCGGTTTTCAATTTCGAAAAAGCGCTTTTACCAACATTTATAATGTTTTGTAAAGAGAAAATGTGTAAAAAGAGAGATCAGTGTCATTAAAATGGAAAAAATTACGTGGGCGAATTTCTTCTGTATTTAAGCAAAATAACAGAAGCATATTGATTTATCGAGATGCTTTTTGCTCTTCTATTTTTTTTCGGACAAAGATTTGTGTCTTTTTTTTAGAGTGAAATATGAGTTTGGTACACAGAGAGCACTTTGCTTGTGTTCTCAATAATACGGGGTTTGTGATACCCGATACTGCTCTATTTGAGGGTAATATTACGATTTATAGGCAAATTCATGTCAGTCCCTGTTGCCAACACTATCTTGACTTTAGATCCATTAAATGTCAAAACCAACCATGAAGAGTTTTGGTTATCCAACACTTCATATCCAAAGATAAACTCGAAACTGATTAAACCTGCTTTGCAGAGAAAAGTCCATTTTATTTTTGTAATTTCAATATAATTTATTTTTTTGGTAATTTATGGTAAGGAGACTTTTTACGGACATCTTTTTTGTCTAAAATTTATTCAGATGTTGATATTTCATGTAGAAAATACTATATGGAAACTCTACTAAAAATTTTATCAAAATTTAACATTGAAATTTGGTACGCGAATTTTGTGAGAAATTTAGAATTTTAATCTGGATTTTTTGTGTGGAATTCCTGTGTAGTAATTCCACGTAACGCAACTTTATATTCTTTTTGTAATTTCTTTGCGAAATTCTTGCAGATTTTTTCGATGGAATGTCTGTAGAATTCTTAGTAAAGATTTTTGTCGAATATTTAGTGAAGTTTGTAGAAAACATTTTTGTGAAAAATTCGGTGAAATTTTTAGTAAAAAGTCTTGTGGAATAATTCGTGGAGTTTTTAATAAAAATTCTTGTGGAATATTTAGTGGAATTTTTACAGAATAATTAGTGGGATTTTTATAGAATAATTAGTGGAAGTTTTATAGTATAATTAATGGAATTTTTGTATAATAATTAGTGGGATTTTTGTGGAATAATAACTCAAGGTTTTGTAAAATTATTTTGTGGAATACCTGTAGAATTTCTCATGGAATTCATGTAGAGATTTAAGTGGGATTTCTAGTTTTTGGAGTATAGAATTTATGCTAGGATTTCTATAGAATTTTTAACGAAAGCTCTATAAAATTTCTGGTAGGTTTTCTAGTATTATTGCTACTAGAACTCCCTTGTGAAAATTCCACACAATGAATTGACATTTTCTATAAAATCTCTGTATAGAAATCTCTGTTGAATTTCTAGTGGAATCGCTAATAATTTTAGTGGAATTTATCTATAATTTGTAGTAGAATTCAAAATAGAATTTTTAGTGGAACTTTTGTAGAATTTTATAAAAAAATATCAGTAGAAATTCGAGAGAAATTTCTGTAGAATTCCTAGTGAAAGTTCTGTAGAATTTCTAGCTGAACTTTAACTTTATTGATAATGAAATTTCCATGTAAAAATTTCACAGAACGAATCAACATTCTGTTTTAAAATTCTTTGCAGAACTTCTTTCGAAATTCTAGTGAAATATACAGTTAAATTGTTAGTAGAAGTTCTATAGAATTATTTGTTAATTTTCTTGTCGAACCTTCAAAGAATTTCTGTAGAATTTCTAATGAATTTTCTGTAGAATATATAGTGCAATTTCTACAGAATTTCTAGTGCGATTTCTATAGAATTCCTATTGCAATATTTATTGAATTTCTAACAAATTTATATTTGTTATATTTTGTTCATATTTGTTTATATTTTTTGCATAAATCAGTGGAATTTCTTGTCAATTTTCTTGCGGAACTTCTGAAGAATTTCTAGTGGAATTTCTGTTTGCATTTCGACCCTTGTTTTCGAGTGTGCATTCATTCTTTATAGTTTTAATCGATTTTGTCTGCCGAGGTGTGATGTATTTGTCGACTTTTATTCCGGGATAGACTCATATTTTAAGTATTGAACTTTTATAACCTAAAAGCGACATGGCA
>WNHD01004149.1:0-11580 GCA_011057455.1 Ganaspis sp. Gsp50 | reverse complement strand
TAATGAATTAAAAATAATTAAACTAACTTTCTCTCGAATTATAATTCCTTTTACTAATTTGTTTTCTTTAGCATTATAAATTTGTCTTTATGAACTGTGCATAATGTGCTTTATTATGGTAAAGTTTAATTTTATTTTAAAGGAGAAAATTTCTTTTGGAAAATGTTTTTTTGTCACTTGTTTCAAAGGATGTGAATTCAAACAGAGTGGCCTGCATATATTGTATAGTATAAAAGAACCTTTGATTTTTCGTCTTTTCGTTTATTTTTGGCTATAATGCATCGACTAACATGTTGCATTCGCGACGATGTCGTGCTTGTTCCTCTAGGACATGGCAGGTGGAGGGGTGGGAGGAGGGGGCGGTAAAGGGGTGGGACCCACGTGGTCTGATACAGCGAAGCAATCAGGGGCTGGTGGCACATTGACACCCGCTGACAGGCATGGTTCTGTACAGGTGAGTTTGTCCCTTTTCCCTCTTTTTCCACAATTCCAGCTTTCTATTCTTTCTCTTCATTATTTTTGCTTTCTCATTTATTTCCTTCTATTTTTATTTTTTCTTATTTTGTTATCTTTTTCCTCTTTTTTGCTCTCTTGTTCTCTTTTTTTCTCTTTTTTGCTCTCTTGTTCTCTTTTTTGCTCTCTTGTTCTCTTTTTTTCTCTCTTGTTCTCTCTTTTTTCTCTCTTGTTCTCTTTTTTCTCTTTTGTTCTCTTTTTTGTATCTTTTTTTCGTCTTTTTCACTTTCTTTTCTTTGTTTCTCATTACTTGTTTCTATATTCTCTTTTTTCCTTTCCTTATCTTTTTTTCTTCTGCTTCCTCATAGAGGGAGTTTTCTTTGTCTTTTTTTCCAACTTATTACAGTCTACAATCAGCGATTGACTTCCTTTTCGGGACTAATAAAATCAACTTTGGCGTGATCGCGCACATTTTCAAGAAAGACACTCATTTTATAATCCATTTGACATCTTCCTACATTTCACTAAGGAGCGATGTGCCAATGTGCCCGGAATAAATCTTTTAATTTTTTTTCTTTTAGATAAAGCATCAACGGAATATGGTTAGTTCAGTATTTGTGCGGTTTGGTTTGTTGTAGCATGTTGTATTTTGCGTTTTTTGGTCAATTTGCCTCAAGTCATTGAATACTAAATACTAATTATCATTTATCTTTAGAATTGGTTCCTATGCATTGTCAAACATACATCGTTTTGCACAGTGTGCACCAATCCTTTTAAATTTTGTATAAATTTATTTATTAAATCGCCTAACGAGAACGTCAGAGTCACGATATTTTTTATTTTCAGTTTTTGTTCTTTCTATTAAAATACGTTTTTCATTTAATGAGAATTGAATATTGTAACTGATTTTCAATTTAGAATAAATGTTTTATATGCTCCTTAGAATCGTACCTCTCCTTTTCTTGTGATATTTATTTTACTTTTTTGTAATTTAAAGTATTTTGTAGTTTAATTTAAATTAAGTAGGTTTGAGAGTATTATTAAGGATTATAAATATCTTTGAATAGTTTACGTTGTAAATATTAGTTTTGGACAAAAGTGAACAATTTAGATGTAATATTAAGAAGAGATTGACAACCGAATTTAATGTGATTTTGTTTCTGATTAAGGTGGTTTCTTCAACCAATGGAGAAATAGGAAATGATGATCCAACTGCAGGACATTCAAATACACCAATTACGACACCTCAGGAAGTCGAAATGATCGATGAGACCAAGTTAGTATTATATTCATTGTACAAACTCATTTTATCGACCCAGAAATACTTTCATGCAACTTTGATTTGACAAGGATGTATTTAGAGCTTTATAAATTATTATTGTCCGTCTATTCTTTCTTTCTTTCTGATTTAAGGGAGTTGGCTTCTGATTTAGGAGGGAACGAAAAGATACATTTTTCTCGATACTCCAAATAGATTATTTTATTTGTCTCTTGTATTGATTTTCTATCATTGATTTTCTATCATTGATTTACTATCATTGATTTTCTATTATTAATTTTCTATTATTAAATTTAGTCACTTTTCTACAATTTACTAGTTTTAAAGATTATCTAAAACTATAAATTGTCTTGATTTCAAAATAGTACTTTTTATTAAATCTATTTTTTCAGTTTATTTTTTGTTATAAAAAATGTTTTGATTACTAAATTTTGTTAAATTCAATTCCTTTTCAGCTCTAGTAATGCTGTACTAATAACGACAAGAGTTTGTTCCGGATGTAAAAGGAAACGTATATATAATTTACCCGAATCTCCTTCAGAAAGACCTAAAATAATATCCAGTCTCCAGTCATTATGTCAGTATAATTTAACGATGAGAGAATTTCTCGTTAATCGCAATCACTTGAAATTTAAAATCTCTGCAAAAGAGTGCTCCTAAAGCTTGCAAATTTAGCAAGATATTATGTTCAGTTTGAAAATCTAGTATTTTTGTTTATATAATCGTATTAAGTTAATAACTATGTTAATTTTGACTATTTTTCTTGCTAAAGAAATTTAAAGCTTTATTTATTTTTTGAGTTTAATATAAATGTTGAGTTTAATGTTAATTTTGAGTTTAATTTAAATGTTGAGTTTAATGTAAATTTTGAGTTTAATGTAAATGTTGAGTTTAATGTAAATTTTGAGTTTAATGTAAATGTTGAGTTTAATGTAAATGTTGAGTTTAATGTAAATTTTGAGTTTATTGTAAATTTTGAGTTTATTGTAAATGTTGAGTTTAATGTAAATGTTGAGTTACATTTAAATCATCCATTAAAATTTCGTGTTCAATTTATTTTTGGTTTAATTACATTTTTTAGTTTAATATTATTTATTAAAACCATGTACATTAATACTCATTGTTATTCCAAATTATTCCAGTAATTTCGAAAATCTTAATCATTCCTGGCTAAAATACTAAGAAACAGCCAATGTACAGCGTACACACGCACAAAGATCCATTAAATATATTCTTTGAATCCTAAACCTGTTTCCAATTCATATTAAGAACCTGCCCTTATTCTCAGATTAGAAAACCTGAAATCGCATTTTTCTTACAAATCAGAACACTTTACCTCAAATAATTCTTCAGTAACATCTGAATCGATTTTTTATAAAAATTGCTTTTTTAAATTTGTAAAAATGAAATTAAGATAGAGTATTCTTGTTCAATGATAGTTATTTAATTCATAATTACTCGCTTCTTCTGGTAAATACTTTGTTGAGTATATTATTTATTTTTTAAACAATTATTATTTTTTGTAATTTACCACTCGGTTGTTTCTATAACAATGTAATTTATTCTTTTCATATTTGTATCATAAAAAGTAAAAAAAAAGTTAAATTAATTAGTGTTAAAAACTCTAAAATTATTTAGTTTTAATTTACTACAAGGATTTCACTAAAGTTCAAAATACTTTGAAAGAATTTCAACAACCAGGGTGTCTAACGTGGTTCGATAAAGAATTCCCTGACTTTTCCATGACTATTTTCTGACCATTCCCCGACTTTTCCCCGGCTGTTTATTGGTCCTCAAACTTAAAAATTCGTAAAAAAAATCGAAAGTTTTTTTTCAATTAATAATATTCTGTCTTATTTTAAAAATTTTCCTTGACTTCAAACAAAATTCCCTGACCATTAGACACCCTGAACAACTTTCGTTGTTTAAATTCAAATAAATTACAATCAGAAGTAGATGAATTTAAAATGATACAAGATGTTAAATAATTGTAATGTTTTTTAATGGCAATGCTTTTTAATGGTAATGTTTTTTAATGGTAATGTTTTTTAATGTTCAAATACCTTTGTATGTTCTAAATACCTACAATCCGTGTCTCTTGAATAAATTATCTGAAAAATTAATCTTTTTAAAACATGTACGAATAAAATATTGACAAAATGACTTTCCCTAGGTTTTGTTTTTCCGATTTAATTAACTTTTAGAAAATGAAGTTGATTTTCATTTTTCTGAAGTTTTTGATGAATGAAATCTATTGTCCTTTAAAAAATTCGCATTCTAGGTGCTAATTCGACTCATTCAAGTCACTTGCAAGATTCAATTATTATTTTCTTTAGAGTCAAATTTTGATCTATTTGAATTCTATACATCTGCATGTCAATTAGTCCATGTTAAAAATTGCCAAACTAAGCGAATAGATTGTAAGTCCTATTAGTGTTCGTTTTATTTTCAGATGTTGCTGTTTCTTTAAAAGAAAGAAGAAGAAAAGTGGAAGACAGAAATGACTGTCAGTATCGGTCAGGCTTGGGGGGGTAGTACCAAATGCGGTTATTAGTGCTGGGGGGAATGGAGGAAGAATTGGTGGACACGCCGGAAAACTTGGTGGTCGAGGAAGAGAAAACAGCGGCGATCTTGAACGGGAAGCTGTTACGTTACTACGAGCCAGCAGTCACTCAGCGTCTCGTGATTCTGTGCTCCATACTACCATCACGATGACTCCTACACCTACACCACCGCCGTTGTCAAACTAAAATACCGCACAGCCATTGCTATTATTATCGCTACAAAATCACCACTACTGCTATTATCGTTATCAAACCAATGCCACCGAACATCGTCATCATCACTGATTTCTTTTTCTTCATTTTCTTTTATTGTTTTAAATGTTTACCGAGAGTAGTTTATTGCTATTTGATATCCGGAATTAAAAATTGTCCATTAAAAATCAGTAGAATTAATCAATTGACGTATTGGTTCTTGATAACATTCTTCTTTTCTATTTGCTTCCATCTACAATTTTTTGTTCATGTACTCAGATTGATTGTTTTAATGTGGAGAGTAGCGAGATTGAGGTTTTGTTTATCAGAACTTCTCTAATTTTTTCCGTAACTTAGCCCAAAAATTAAAATCCCGTTAAAGAGGTTCTTTTGTGCAAAACTTTATTTATCTTCCAGTCTTATACAATTGGAAATTTATTAAATTTACGATTTATGAAATTTTAATTTAACGAATTCTATTCTTGTATTGAATTGCTTGCAAAATTAGTTGCTAAATTGCTATTTTATTAATTTGTAGGGTAAGAATTTCAGATTTATTCTGATGTTGTTAAAAGTGGACGAATGCAAACCAAGATATCTTGTAATTTTAAGACTTAAGTTTTGAAATGTTCAAATTGAATGTGTTTTACATTTTTATTTTAAATCAAGAGGCAAACTTACTTTATTGCTTCGATTCTTCGAAACTTAGAGAAGAATTTATTTTTAGTTATGTAAATTATAAGAAATTGAAAGCACAAAATGTGAGTACTTAAAAACAAAAAAGAGTATAGAATCGATCTGGTCTTAATAGCACTAATCTACTAACGGATGACAAAAGAATATTCGTAAACTATGTCGATGTACTTATAACAACCGTCGTGAAAGAGTGTTTTAATGACTAATTTGTTCATTTGCGCTTCTGTCAAAAAAAAAGAACATGATTACCTAACACTTGAGTAATTGTCAGATCGAAGTAACGTAGCGGTTTAAAGTAATGTTTAATAAATCAAGTTAACTCGAAATATAACTCCCTTAGTGTTAAAACAACTCAAAATACATAAATTACAAAATTAGGGAGAAGCAAATGTTTTTTTTTTAATTTCCTCTTTGCATTTCTAAAATGCTCGGTCAAGAGAAAAGAGTCTTGTTTCACTAGAATATTGTTTAAAAATGCTTTAGATTTTCTTTTGATCGTTAAAATTATACATATTTATAAATGAAATAAAGTAGCACACTTGATTTTAATTCGTCCAATATGCGAGAATGGAGCACGCGTTTTATTTTTAAGTTAATTGAAATCTTATACAAAAAAAATATCGTATGAAATGTGAAAGAATTTCAAGAATTATGAATACAGAATGGATTTGTTAGTTTTCTCACTGGCATCAGAATACAGAGAAAGTTGCATGAAATTTTTTAAGCTCTAAATGACCACGCGAACAAATTTTAAAAAAACATTTTAATATTATATGACTGACTGCTGGTTAAGTATGGTTGTGAATTTTTCAATTAAAACGTGTTTCAGCTCTTTCTTAAAATGGCCGTTGTACGTGCCTCAATGGTGGAATTATTACATTTATAGAGTAATTAATTCAAAGAACAAAAGAAGTAAAACACACGTTTATACATATATTTGTGAATTCATCGACATGTCTTTACTCGAAATTTACTTTTATAACATTTTGTTTTATTTTTTTGTTGATTCTGATATCAATATTAGATACATTAGTACATTTTACTTTTCAACACTCATAGTGAGCAAGCCCTGGAATTGAATGAAAAGCTCCTTAGAGTTGAATATTTTTTATTTTATTATTTCTTTTATTATTATTTCTTTTATTCTGTTACGAAAACAATTTTAAAAAATATTTTAATAATTCGTGTATTAAAGAAAAGGATTATTTTATCAGGCTTATATTATTTGAGTTAAAAATTTCTTTAAGGAAATAGACTTCATTGTTGTTTTACTTTTTAGAAAAATGATGCTTCCATTTTGACTGCATCATTTAATCTGAGTGAGAGGAATATAGACAATGCGAAATTTATAAAATATAAGGTAGAGAAATGATTTATCTAAATTTGGCTACCTCTTTTTAAGAGACGAGAAACTTATTTTTTATCATTATATATGTTATAGTAAAAATCAGTTATTAGAATTATGATTTTACTGCATTACAATTGTATAATTTTTTGACTTTCCATTCAAGTATCTTAATATTCCGTAAAGTGTAAACCAAAAAGCAAAAAAAAATAATTGTAATCGAATCAATATGGAATCCAAGTTGTAATAATTTTTTTTCTACTTGTTCTTTTGCAAAGAAAAAAAAGTTTACAGTCTACGAATGAAATTCGTGTTACTGAAAGTGTAAAAGATTGTTATTATAAATTTTTAATAGATTACAATCCGTCTCGCAGCTTGAGGAGTAAAAGGAATTGGCAGCTTGGGTTCTACATAGTGAGCGAACTTGTTATCTGGAAATCAAGTCAAGATGATAGTGAATGAGACATTTTAATCAGGTAGTTGTTTGTACATAATTAACTTCCTGAATCTGATGAGATGCAAAGCTAAAGAAACTGAAACTGAAACAAAGTGTATTAGCTTCGATTTACATACATAGTTTTAATGATGATAGATTTAAGAATAATGACGTTTAATAAACTATTACCATTACGACGATTATTAGTCATTCGAATGCAATGAATCATTGATTTAATACTTACACTATAAGCGATGCGTCTTGGCGATTGACAAAAAAAAACTATCTTGGAAATATGTCTGTTATCTATTATATTGTCTAGAACTGTTTATAATCTATTTTTAAAATCTTACACCTTATCGGCGAAAAACTGTAATTGTTTTTAATGTATATTTTAGTAATTAAAAAAAAGTATTTTAATAGATTTCACAAATTTTATTAATGTAAACGTTTTATTATACAAACGTTTTATAAACAGTTCGCAAACAGTTTTAGACAATATGATATGAACTAACTTTAGTAGTTAAAAATTACTCCTTATTTTTAGGAGATTTAGGTTCGCTTCATTTCAACAATTATCTCCAGAGACGAATATGTAGTCAAAATTTATTCAATCAAGACTGTTTTAAAATTCACTTCGCGGAGAAAATTGACAAAAACGATAATTTTTAAATTAAATTTTATCTTACATAATCTTTAAATCATTTTTGCCATGAAAAAGAAATAAAAAATAAAATAAGGTAAAAATTAAACTTAATTTTAGTTTACAAAAACTGGTTTTCAGTAATTTTGCTTTGAAAGAAAGTTGTTTTAAAACATCTTACTGTACGGATATTTAACTTTTAAACGTAAATTTTAATCATCACATTCGTAAATACGAATTATTATATACAAATTATTTTTATATTCGTAAAGTTTCTAGAAACAAATTGATAATTAGTTATGACAAAAATTGTAGTTTTGTTTATAAAAAAAATCTAAAAATTATTGTTACTGTCACTTTTTTCAGAAGTTGCGAGTTAAAGCAAAATGAATTATACTATGAATAATATAATATATATACTATTTTTTTCGCCTTTTTAAAAGATTTGTTTCGGGATATTGTTGGAATTTACGACGAGCATTTTGGCAACCTGATTTATGGTCCGTTTTAACTAAGACTAATTATAATATTACAGATTTTTTGTGTACATAATGAAATTATTTGAGTAAGATTATCGTCAGTTTAGACGTGCAAGAGTCTTTTGTTAAGATCTTACTTTTTACTCTATTATACATGTAAACTGTGATTGGTTTTAATTTTTAATTTGTAGTAATCAGTTGTATCATTAATTTGTTATTTAAGAATAAATTCCTAGTGAATTTGTCAAGAGCGACGCTTTGGCAAAAAAGACACGGACTGCGCGTTATGCTTATCCTTGTAAATATGTCATTTGTGTCACGCGCTTAGCAAGTAAAAAATTCGTTACGAAGTACCCTGTGTTTTTGTTTGCAACATAGATCTCAGAGATTCCTCTCGTTGCTTTCGAACGTAATTATACAATTTATGTTACTCTCCCGATTCTTTTTAAATGAATCCTTTTTTATACTTATAAGTACATACTGCCTGCATTTTGTTTTATAATTCCCAAGAAGGAAATAACTCTTTCCTTGAGACAAAGTCGTCAATGAATAAAGTTTAATTTTCCTTAAAATTACTCGATTATTTTTTAAATTGAAACTTCTTTTCGAATAATTTAATCTTTTATTGAAAACATTGATTTTTATATACTAAAATAAGTCTGTACAAAATTTAAATCACGTACAAAATTTGAGTCACGTATATATATATATATTTGTTTTTTTTTCAATTTATAGAGATCCTTTTTGATTGAATATCAATTCCTGATATAATTTTTCTTCCTATGATATAGAAATTTTCTATCATTGTGGAAAAATCTGTAACAAGGTGGCCTTTAGAGTTCAATTTACGACAATGCAGATTTGCAACTTTAATTTCCTGCTTGGCTTCGAAAACCCAAGGTTTAAAGAGCACTCCAATTACTTTTCCACCGTAAGTATCATGGAAAAATAGAGCAAGCTCGCTGTAGTTGAACTGTAATTAAAAATGAATTAAATTTTACATGAGATGTTTTGATTTTTAAAGTTAAAGCTACAATTGAGTTAATTTTGATTTACCCTCAGCTCTTTTAAATACAGTTGAACTGGATCAAAGTCTATGATTGGTATTTTTTGATTCTGATCTTCTTTAAATGGATAATATTTAATCACAGTTTCCTTTTCGTCCACTTCGATTGCTTCATATCTTCTAGGATGGAAACCGGACTTGAGATGTATCAAACAGTCATACTCGCTCAATGGACTTTTGAATATTGCTTTATAATTTAACGTCGAGTTAAAAATTTGATTTTCCAACAGTTTAATTGATTCTTTAGCTATTAAACTAATACGATTCAATATCAAAATATTTGGTGCTGTTTTTGTCCAAAGAGAACTGTGATGATCATAAGGTGTTGAAATAAATAAGAGTGGTAAAGTTTCCCGCGAGGCTCTAAATGTATTTTCAATCGCCACAATTTGTTCACCTGTAAATTTCCATTTACGTAATTAATTAATCCAAAAATTACTAACAATTACTTAAACATCAATTACATATTTTATTGTATACGGGATACATAAAAAAGATAAACCTTTCGTAAGACACTTACGTGACATTTCATTGTTGAAATTAACAATAATAGGATCTGAATTCCAATGGAAACGGGCAAATAATTCCAGTAATCTAAAGAACGCAACTTGTGGCATTTGCGATTGTTTGTAAGGATCTGAATTTAAATAAATTGAGGCTAAAATTAATTCCACCACTATTCCAGGGAAATGCGAATCATCTATAAGTTGAGAGGATAACCAACGTTTTGCCAAACAACAAGCTGGACCAAACGAAGGCTGCTGACAATGTAATCTATAAATTTAAATCATTTTAATCATAGAATAGCAATTTAATAAAAAATAGTGAATAACAGAGTTTGAAACGTACCCATGCAAAGCGCCGTTTAGTTTTGGTAAATGAAATAATCTTTTTTCCATATCTACAGATTCTTTTGTATCTCTGTATTTAGTCACTCCGTCATCTCCAATTTGTTGTTTCATCAACGCTATTTCTTTTTGTTGAGCTATTCTCAATCGGAATAAAAATCCATCCTAAAATGCAAATGAACATAAGATTTTTATCGTAGTTATTACGACTCAAAACATTAAATTACAAATAATCAATTTAATCAGATATTAATTTCTAATTAATAATTAGAAACATATTATAAATTATTTCAACAATGCTAAATATCCTATATTTCATATACATTAACAGGGTTTCTACAACTCTGGAAAACATGGAAAACCTGGATTTCTCATGGAATTTCATTATTCCCCATGGAATCATGGAAATCTCATGGAATTTCCATTTATATCATGGAAATTAATTTTTTTATTTCATTTCTTTACTTTATGATATTTATTGAGTTTTACCAAAATTTTGTAATACTTTTTTTTACAGAAGAAATCTTCATAGTACTTTAAAATATTTAAAAATACTTAAAATTTGATTCAAATATTTCAAATTACTTAAAATTTGATTCAAATATTTCAAATTACTTAAAACTACTTTAAAATACTTCAAGACTACTTCAAACTACTCCAAAATATTCACAAATACTTAAAATGTATTGAAAATATTTTAAAATACTTAAGAATATTTAAACATAGTTAAAATTATTTTAAAATACTTCAAAATTCTTTATATTATATTAAAAGACTTCAAATTATTTAAAGATACTTCAAAATAGTTGAAAGTATTTAAAAATATTAGCATTTTGAGTATTAAATAAACTATAAAAAGATTTCAAAGTAATAGTTTTTTAAAATATTTCAGAGTACTTTAAAATATTTAAAAATACTTTAAAATAGTTGAAAGTATTTAAAAACATTAGCATTCGAAGTATTATAAAAAGTTTAAAATGATTGTAAAGTATTAGTTTTTTAAAAAATTTCAGAGTACTTCAAAATAATTAAAAATACTTCGAAATATTAAAAAATACTTCAAAATACTTAAAAATACTTAGAACTGCTTTAAACTACTTCAAAATACTCCAAAATATTAAAAAATACTTAAAATGACTTTAAAATATTTCAAAATACTTCAGACTACATCCAAATGCTTCAGAATATTTAAAAATACTTTAAAATAGTTCAAAGTATTTAAAAATAAAAATAAAAACATTTCTGAGTACTTCAAAATAATTAAAAATACTTCGAAATATTAAAAAATACTTAAAAATACTTAGAACTGCTTTAAACTACTTCAAAATACTCTAAAACATTACAAAATATCTAAAATGTCTTTATTATTTCGAAATACTTAAAACTACTTTAAAATATTTCAGATTACTTAAATTGCTTTAAAATGTTTCCAAATACTTCTCAATACTTTAAAAAACTTTTAAATCCTTCAAAATATTTTAAATTACTTAAAAATATTTCAAAGTATTTAATTTAAAAATATTTAAAAACACTGAAATACTTCAAAATATTGTAATATATACTTAAAATTACTTTAAAA
>WNHD01004148.1:0-22403 GCA_011057455.1 Ganaspis sp. Gsp50 | reverse complement strand
TTTTTTTCAAATTTGATAGTGTTTCTGAAAACTTTTTTTAATTTTTCTTTTTGTATTCGATTCGGCATTTTAAAACACGAATTTTAGTGCAGGTGACAAACACTACACTTTCATGGATCAATGAGCACTTTAGCAAAATGTGAATTGAAAAATTGACATTTTTAGAAAATTAACTATTTTTCTAAATTTCAAAGTGTTCCTGAAAACTTTTTTTAATTTTTCTTTTTGTATTTGATTCGGCATAAGAAAACACGAATTTTAACGTAGGTTACAAACACTACACTTTCCTGGATCAATTAGCACTTTAGCAAAACATGAATTAAGTAATTGACATTTTAGAAAAATTCGCTTTTTTACAAATTTCCATGTGTTCCTGGAATTTTTTTTCATTTCTCTTTGGCGTTCTATTTGGAATAAAAAACGCTAATTTGTAGTCTTTTTGCATACACTACATGTTCAGGGAACAATTTGGATTTTGAAAAAATGTGGAATTCGCACGTTTTCGCAAATTTCAAGATTATTGAAATAATGTCATTCAAGGCTTTTTTTATTTAAAATGATTATAGTTTTAAATCGGTTAAGAAGGACATTTAATAGTTTTGAATGGAAAGGAATGAAAATTAGCATTTTTGAAATATTTAAAATGGATGTGCACATAATTATTTCACATGTATTTTCGAAAATCTGTCGTTAAATTTACTTGTTTATTATTTCTTTTTTATTGATTCATAATTGATTGATAATTCCTTTTTTTATAAAATATTTAAGTAGTTAAAGATTTATGAGTTTAAATCTTATTTTGTGTGCAAATGTGATGCATTATATTATGTATAATAATATTTTTTAATCGTAGAGTACTGGCACACGTTTTAAACTATTGATTGCATAATTGTATATTCTACACTGTATATTTTATACTGCACTTTGTACGACTCACAGGTGTACCCAAATGGTTTTAAAGGTCCGCCATTCCCTTCATCCATTTTGTACTTGAGTGCAAAACTCTGTTCGATTCAGTGTCCCATTTTATTTTATTCTTTTCAACTCTTAAAAGACTTCCACGAATGGATAAGATTAGGATATTCCACTGCTTTTTATGCGATTTCGATTTGTGAAATTCAAGACTAGACTTTTTTTTTCTTTTAATTTAAATGTGCGCCTTGCTTCATCTTATTTATAATTAGACTCCATTCGAGATTTTTATAATTTATCTGATTGTTGTAAATTATAAATCATCTTATCTTTCATTGCATTCTACCGGAAATTCATTTTACTGTTCAATTCAATTTATTCATCTTATTCTCGGTTTTGTGTTAAATTTACATCTGAGAGGGAAAATTATTTATATTCACATAGGGATTAAAATTTGTTTTACAAATATCCAATAAAGTGAGTAAAATAATTCACCTACATAAGTGAGAAATGTATATTTAAAGTTTTTTTTAAAAAACAGAATACAGAAACAGAATCGAAATAGAATTTTGATTGATTTTTGATAATTCATTATTTCCTCATAGAAATTGAGTTCAAGTCAGTTAATTTCGTGATTTATTTTTAATTCTATATTAAAAGATAAATTTAATTCGCTTTAATTTTCTTATTCATAAATTTCGAAATTCAGAGATATGTTTCTCGTGAATTGAAAACAATTAAAGTGCATTGTTTCGTTGTTTTCATTTCTAAATAAATGCATCCTTTTTCACTTTTTCCGATATCAAAATGTTTATTTTTAATTTTGTAAAAGAAAATATTTATCCACTCTTAATTAGCATGGAGTTTATTCATTTATGATTCCACATTTCTCTTTTATTTGATATTCATATAGGAATGATTTTAATCCATTTATATTTTCTGGTATAAAGCATTAAACATTCCTATACTTTTATACGAAAATAAATATAATAAAATATACAGAAATCACTAATTTCATGAATTCAGCGTTAACTTATTTATCTGAGACAAACTCGATTTATCAATATTAGTGACAGTCATTTATATATATACTATATAGAAATTCGCTCAAAGCATAAAGCTCATTGCATACAAAAATACACAAAGTGCTGATTTACTGACGAGTTTTGATTGAATGAGATTACACTCCATTGTTGTTCAGCACACAAATTAAATCGACAAATTAAATTCAAAAATAGCAATTAGCATCAATTTTATCAGAGATTAATTTTGTCCCATTTTTTGCTTCATCATGGAAAAAGTATTGTTTATTTTTATTAATTTAACAATTTCAAATAATTTGCAATTTTTAATTAAAAAAAACTACAAATTTCAAATAATTCAAATGCAATTTGCAATTTCAAATAATTCAAATGCAATTTGGGGAAAAATTATCGAAATGAAATGTTAGAACTTGTTTCACAGTATATGTATTACCGATTTTGTTTAAATTTATAGATTTTTGTGATTTCTATATTCTTTCAGTAGACATTTAAAAAAACGTTTAAAAAACTTTTAAAAAAGTAGTACATACATAAAGTTAGTTTTAACAATATTTATGATGGATCATAAGAACATAAAGTGAGTGAACGCGTCAAGACGCATGCGACTATTGTATCGATTAGTTTCTGCAGACTAAGTAAGTGTATAAGAGGAAAAGACTCTTTATTGGTGATAAAATGGGTGCAAATAATATGATAGTGTGGGAGGTACTCGACTGTTGCACGTAAGGAACTTGACAAACGATTAAGGGATTTCACGCGTGAACGCCGTTAACTTAGCCACCTTTCTCCGTTAAATACTTAGAAACTCGAATTTACACCGAAAGGGTTATTTCAAATTTACCCTTTCCATCTGAATTTTGGATCTCGATCTTAAGATGATCTATTCTTTGTTCACTATTAAATTATTTATAGTTCAATGGTATATTTTTTTTTAATTAGTTTTTATTCTATAGTGATTTTTATATCATTCATTATAATTGAGAGGTGCCATGCAATAACACTTTAGGCGCGCGAAATTTTCTTTTTCTACTTACAGTATTTGTCAGACGAAGCACGTAAACTAGTGTATTGTCTGACCAATACTGTAAGTAGAAAACAAAAAGTTGGCACGCCTAAAGTGTTATTGCATGGGACCCCTCAATTGTTTTTATTTTTGTTTTATTTTTTGTTTATTTTTTATGTTCTGCTTATTTTTTGTTTATTTTTTGTTTATTTTTTGATTATTTGTTATTTATTTTTCTTCCTCGTAGAAGAAGTATTTTATTTATTTGCTATTTGTTATTATTAATCATTTTTTCTTAATTTCAGTTGCTGGGTCTGGGCATCATGGCGGTGGGCGTTTGGGCATGGACGGAAAAAGACACTTTCAATAACTTGTCCCGCCTAACAAACATCGCTCTTGATCCGGCATTCATCTTTATTCTAGTCGGTGAGTGAAGAACTAAAACAAAGAGTAAAGTTAAATTCAACTTTTTCTCGCAAGTCACATTGATTCGAAACTTCTCCCATTGAGAAGAAAGATTGTATTAAACGAATAAAATCTTGTTTAAGTAAAGCTTCTCTTTGACAACATGCAAGTTTCATAAAGAAATGTCTCTCTTATAACTATCATTCTTCAAAGAAAAATTAATTATACAACTTAATGAAAAAATAAATTTGTATTATTTTCTGTAACTGCAACGTTTATTTACTAAATCTAGAAAAGGGAATAAACATCATTTGAAAAAGCAAAAAATATAACAATAAAGTAAAAGGATAACATTAAAAATAAAATATCTACTAAAAAAATATAAATATAAAAATGTAAATATAAAAATATGAATGTAAAAATATAAAAATATAAATATAAATATAAAAATATAAATGTAAAAATATAAATGTAAAAATATAAATGGAAAAATATAAAAATATAAATATAAAAATGTAAAATATCTACAAAAAAGTACAAACAAATCAAAAAAGAAAGTTATTAAAAGTACAATTGACTTTAATACTAATCGAACCGAATTTTAGTCGATTTGTAATTAAGAAATTTGTATATCTTTTTTTTTCTTTTCTTCTTACAATGCCGGATTGAATGAAGAAAAAAGTTAAAGTAGATGCGATATTGTGTTCCATACCTTCTTGTCAGACAAATTAGTTTTTACAAAAGTTGACATTACATTAAAAAACATGAGTCATTTTTGCTTTCTTGACAACATTTAATCGAAAAACAAACGGAGCGTAAATTAAAGAAAACTTGAATAGACGATAAAATAACTCGTATACTTATAACATAGACTATAGATTTATACAATTTACATGCAAAATAACTCGTATACTTATAACATAGAATATATACATTTATACAATATACATTTATACAATATACATTTATACAATATACATTTGAATAATGTTGGTAAGAGAAATTTAATGTCGTCTTATACTAGATTATGTAAATAAATCTCAAGCACAAGAGGGGAAAAAAATTGATAGAATTTTTCTTTCAAAATGAGACGTTATTTGCGCTCGATTCTTCAAGCGCAAAATTTTATTTATTTTTAGTAAAAAATGTACAAACAAGCGAGCGGTTTGATATGATTATTTTTATTACTATTTTGCTTCATGAGGGCAATAAATGCTTCGTAAAGGTATGAAATCACTTTGCTCAGTTGGCAATTAATTGGAGGTTTGATTAGAGTCATATTTATCAAGCAAAGTCCATCTGCCATGTCTTAAACAGCTGTTGCTTCTACTAAGACGTGCTTGTAATTCTAAACATTGTCGACAGTCACTTTCGTGTTTACAAAGTCAGGGTGGTTATTTTACATTCGCTTCCACCCTCTCTTAATTAGGTCATGTAAATCAGGTCATTCAGAACTGACTTTGCATGCAAACCAAAATTATTTCCGCAATGCCTCTTTATGTAAATACAAAAATTAAATGAATGTCTTCATTATTTACTATTTTACTTCAGAAATTTTATCATCCAAAAATGTCATTTTTTGAAGATCTGTTTTTCATTCCTTCAAAACTTGTAATTATTGAGAGTGCACATTTTTTATTTCAGTTGTAATTGAAAAAATTGTACTGCAAATCATGTATTAAAAATTCTTTTGCAAAATGTGTTGCAAATTATATTGAAAAATGTGTTGCAAATTATATTGCAAAATGTGTTACAATTTATGTTGCAAATTGTGTTACAAATTGTATTGGAAATTATTATGCAAAATGTGTTACAAATTGTGTTACAAAAACAATTGTTACAAGTTCTGTTGCAAATTGTGTTGCAAATATTCCAAATTGTGTTAAAAATTATCTTGCAAAATGTCTTAAAAATTATATTACAAATTGTGGTAAAAATTATATTGCAAATTAGGTTAAAAATTACCTTTCAAATTGTCTTGAAAATTATTTTGCAAATTGTGATAAAAATTATCTTGCGAATTGTCTTAAAAATTATATTGCAAGTTGAATTAAAAAATATCTTGCAAATTGTCTTAAAAATTATACTGCAAAGTATAATTACAAAAAATAAATTGTCATTAAACTTTTGTCCATGTTTGAAAAGTTGAATACACGTAACCTTGTTTTTAAAGGTATTTTATGACCTAAAACAACGACATCTTTTATAGAGTCTTTTTATTGTTTTCCGTTTATAGGAAATCGTTGAAACATTTATACTTTATTGCTGTTATAGATATGTCCACATAGGGCTTTGAAAGCTGATCATTTTATGATGGAAACAAGTATTCTGTGTATATATAAACTTTTTTCATGAAGCTACAAGCATTATGTGTATCAAGACACGCTATTTCGAAAATTCCAGCTCAAGCTCTCTTGCAAACATCCAACTTCATTATTATTAACTGCACGATTTTGCGTGTGCTTGATTAAATTAAAAATAATTATTAAATTCTCTTTTGCTATATTTTTTAAAATTCTCGTTTAAAATACTTTCATACATTAAACATAGACACTTGTAACCATTGTACGATTTAATATAAAAATTTCTACCATTTTTCATTTTTTTAAAATACTTCTTCTCTTGATATTATGATTTTTTTTAACCATTTCAGCATTTGAGAAAGCATGTTACGTATTTTTTTGTATGAAAATTTAATATCGTCTCTTTTCCGAAAGGTGGAATTTTTCAAATATATGAACAAAACGGGGAATAGAAATATCAAATATCTTGGGTAAATTAATAAAAAAGGATATTTTTTCGGGTTTTATAACAAAACATCGTGTATTCTGTTATTGATTAAAATTGCAGTGGGAAAAAGCAAAAAAATATTTTCAAATATGACCAAGGGATTAAGTTCATATTGGAAGAGAATAATATAACATTTTTTTATAGATGGGTTACTATTCAGAAAAAAGTACCAAAAATAATTGAGAACAATTAAATTACAAAACTGTTGAATTTACGATTTGGTAAGGCTTCAATTTTTTTTCAAGTTTTTCATGAAGCTTAAAAATTTTTTACATGTTTCTTTTCACAAACTTTTGTGTTTCTTGATTCATATTTGACATTTGTGTTTATGTGTAGGAGTATTTTTTAAAAAAAATGTGCTACCGATATTCGCATTTGGACACATTTTTCCTAAATCGTATCATACTTTTGTGATGTTTGGTTAAGACTTAGTTTCAGTCATGTTTGCGTTTGCGCAAAAGTTCTTGTCAAGTACTGCCAACTTAATAATTTTAAAAGGAGGACATGCGCAGGTCGAATGAGCTTAGAGTTAGTACATTTAAGTTGGCAACACTGACCTTTGCGCAGGCGCTAACAAAATACGTGCATTATAAGAAGCTTACAACGAAAATACACTTTCTTAGAGTAGAAAGTCGAAAAATACAAAATACAAAAAATAAAGTAAATAAAATAAAGTAAAATACGAAAAATAAAGAATACAATCATTAAAAGAATGCAAGCTAATGAGAAATACAAATTATAAAAAACATAAATAAAAAATAATAGAGAATGCAAATAATAGAGAATGCAAATAATAAAGAGTGTAAATGGTAAAGAGTGTAAATAATAAAGAGTGTAAATAATAAAGAGTGTAAATAATAAAGAGTGTAAATAATAAAGAGTTTAAATAATAAAGAGTGTAAACAATAAAGAGTGTAAATAATAAAGAGTGTAAACAATAAAGAGTGTAAATAATAAAGAGTGTAAATAATAAAGAGTGTAAATAATAAAGAGTGTAAATAATAAAAAGTGTAAATAATAAAGAGTGTAAATAAAAAAGAGTACAAATAATAAAGAGTACAAATAATAAAGAATACAAATAATACAGAATACAAATAATATAGAATACAAATAATACAGAATACAAACAATACAGAATACAAATAATAAAAAATGTATAAATAAAAAATACAAATGATATAAAAAAATCCACAAATATAATGATACTAAAAAATATCGCAAAATCTAAACGCGAAATATCGATGATAAAACGTATAATATATTATCATGGACACGATATTAATAAAAATGTTGTTTATAATTAATAGGTTTTTTGTTTCTTAAGGCTATTTTGTTTCTTAAGGTTATTTTAGCAATTAAAACTAGAACCTCGATTTAGCGGTCGGCTCGAGACCATTGATTAGAGTCTGAATAAAATTTAAAGTTCAAACAATGAAACGGCCATTAAATGGAGAACCACTAAATCGAGGTTCTAGTGTAGCTATTTTCTTTTTTAAGGAGAACGTGTGATAGTATGAGTGTTGCAATTTAATTCTGCATTAGATGCTTATTGGTGAAAAAATAAAAGGAGTAACGAATGATAAGAGTACTATTAGAGTAATTGGCCGTTTTCAAGGATTCGGGATCAGATTCAATTAAATTTAATGAGCTCTAGTTTCTTGTACTGGATAACGATTATTTTCTTTATTACAGGTACAGTGACATTCGTCATTGGATTTACGGGGTGTGTCGGTTCACTGAGGGAAAATACGTGCCTCCTAGCTGCAGTAAGTAGTCATTTATTTACATTGCTATCTGTTGTTATTCGACTCTATTTTGCCATTTGTGCGCGAATCGGATGCACTTTTCTAATTACGTAACTATAGACAATTTTCATTGAAAGCAAGAGCTGATCACTTGATTGAGGAAAAACAAATTAATTTTAATCCCACTTTTATAACAGTCTGCTAATTTCTAATTGCCTTCAAATGTAATCTGTTAAGTAGAGAATAATTAATTCATTAATTCCAAAGCAGAATTGTATTAAATTGAAATGTAATTAAATCGTGACTCAAGGTTATTTTTTTAATTTTCTATTCTCTTCGAAATGCTTGGTCAGTGATTGTAGTCATTAGATGATTATTTTTAATTTACGATTATTAATTCTATTAATTAACTTGTTACAAAATTGTGAAATTAGTAAGCAATTTTTTTAATAATATTAACATAAGCAATCAGGTAAATAAAATTTTAATCCCTTTGTCATCAAAACTTGATTTTATTGGCAAATTATTCTATAGTATTGAATTTAGTTTTTTTTCTAATTTTCTATAGTATTTAGATTTAGTAAGATTGGATGTAAATGGATAATATGGATATAGTTTGGATGCAAAAAATTAAAATGTATGTAATTTCAAGAAAAAGCAATAATTTAATATTTACTATAATAATTTAATAATTTTTTTTCTGAATTGATTTTTTAATTAAAATTGGACATTTAAAACAAACTTTATAAAATCATTTTTAATTTTGTCCTTTTTCTTTTTTTGTCCATTTTTTAAAAATCCACATTTTTAATAAAAAGGGATCGATCTGCTTAAATTATGTCAATAAAAAAGTCATATACTTACCAATTATGCATTTAATTAATTTGTTTCAATTTACAAAAGTCTCTTTCTAATTATGAATTAATTAGCGATAACGATTTCATGTCAATTAATTAGAGAGCCAATTCTGAATTTAATTTTTTCAGTGATTTTAATAGAAACTGTTAATTTAATTTACATTAATCTACTATAATTAATTATTATAATTATCGCTGTTTTTTTAAAAACAAGTATTATTATTATTTTTTTTACAAAAATAAGTGTAGGAGGGGAAATAATGCCTTTATTATTATTGTTATTATTATTGTTATTGTTATTATTATTGTTATTATTATTGTTGTTATTATTATTGTTATTATTATTGTTATTATTACTGTTATTATTATTGTTACTATTACACTGAGAAAAATGAGCTTGCTGTTATATGGATAGCTAACTTTTAGCTACTACAGCTAATATTTAGCTGTTTTAGCTAATTCTTAGCTATTATAGCTAAAAAAGTTTGCTATCCATATAATAGCAAACCCATTTAGTTGGAATAACTAAGAGTTAGCTAGAACAGCTAACTTTTTTTCTCCGTGTATTGTTGTTATTATTATTATTATTATTATTGTTATTATTATTATTATTATTATTTTTATTATTATCCTAACTATTGTTATCCTTATCAAAATTATCATCATTAATATTCTTTTTCAGTAATTCGGTAAATATCTTTAAAAATAACACATAAATTTTGTTAAAAATGCATTTAAATGTTTTATTATTACAGTATGCAAATTTTCTTGCGCTACTGCTGTTATTGGAAATGACAGCGGGTTTTCTAGGATTCATCTTTAAAGACTGGGTAAGAAAATCGAGAAATTATAAAGAAGTACATTTTCTTAAATAAAACGTAGATTAAAAATTGATTTTGTTTGGCTCGAAGAGACTGATTTGTTCATTAGGAACCTAATTTAAAAATGTTTCTCCAGTGAAGATTTATTTTAGTTTTTGTCTAAAGGATACTATATTTTTGAAAAAATCTGAATCTAAATTAGTATAGTTAAATAAATTTAACTATGCTGAAAATGTATTTTATTATTGCTTAATTTGTCACTTACTTTTATTCTCTCCAGTGTGGATGGAAATAGCAATTTAGTTTTATTGTAAAGCACACCTGAAGAGAAAACTGTTATGAATTGAGATATTAAATTTTCTATCATACACAGATAAAGTCACAAGCGACGGGGGGCTTTCAAGCGTTCATTATTCATTATCGAGAAGATCCTGATCAACAAAATCTTATTGACTGGATTCAGGAAGATTGGGTAAGCTTTTTCACTTATTTTTTTGTTTGTTTGTTGTCACATTATGATTAGTATTTTTTTCTAATTTTTCATATTAATGCTTAACACTCCTTTTATTACTTCGGATAATTTTCATCTACTTCACTTTTTCAATTTTAAAACTCGTCGCTTTTAAAAATTAATTTCTAAACAATTGTAATTTCTGATCTCGTTTCAGATCATTTTTCTTTGATTAATTTTTCGAATTTTAAAAGTTAATGTGAATTAATGATAATGTTAGTTAATGTTAGTTAATGCTAATGTTAGTTAATGTTAATGTTAGTTAATATTAATTAATCTTTATTTAACTAACGATTGTTAGTATTTTAGTATTGACATTTTGTTTATGAAGAAAAGATGTGAAACCTTTGCTAGAAATTAATTTTTAAGTTTGAAATCTCGTCAAATGATGCAAGTTTTTGTTTAATATTTAATTAAAAAGAGTAAAGTATCAATTGAGATGTGAACACATTTCAATGGATTTTGAATGAGATGCGTGATTTTCGGCAAATTAAGTTAATTAATTTTCAAGTCTAATGAATCAATTCGCGAATACACTAGATTATGTTTCACTGGATGGTTATTGATTATTAGTATTTTGAATGCTATTCTGATAGATGTATATATTCTTGCAAACTTTTAGTCTCAAATGAAAAGCATTCTATGACTATTTATTAATAAAAAGTGGCAAAAGCAATTGCTTTTGCCACTCTGAATAATTTCTCAAAAACTCTATTCTTGTATTAATCAACATTATTTCAATAAAAATGAAACAACCATATACTCTCTGCATGTGAAAGACAATTTTTATTTGCAAAAAATGACTAAAACTAAAACATAAATGTGCAGGAAAAAACAATCCTTTTTAGTATATAAGCAATTTACTTTTCTAACGGCTTTTTAGATAGACTGAAAAAAATTTTAAAATTCATTTAAAAAGTATATTTGGTTATATTTGGTATTTATAATTGCTAATTAATGTATGCAATTAACTGTATTCCTAGGGTAATGGAATTTCAACTATTGTTCAATTTTGCATAGCTTTTTTAACGATATTCTTTCTTTGCTTTTTGGATTGTTTACTATTAAATCGCGTATTTAATATTGCATCACCTCGATTCTACTTGAGGAATAATTTACGATCTTGTTTGAAATTCATATGCATTCCCACTGTTTCCAAAGCTGCTTCTATTAAAGCACGTTTTTTAATATCACATTTCTCAGATGACTACACCCAGAGAAAAGATTTATTTGAATTCAATATAATTTATTTGAATTTAATATAATTTATTTCAATTCAATGTAATTTATTTGAATTCAATATAATTTATTTGAATTCAATATAATTTCCCGTTTACATCAGATCCAATTTTAACTAAATTTCAGAATCAAGAGTTGGATTTTAAGACCTAAAACTGACTTAATCTTGTTTTAAGACATAAAATTTGCTGATTTTCAGTTATTTTGGTTTTTAGGTGTAAACGGTTTAAGACTTTGTTTTTTCTGTGTTGAATTCAATGTACATAATTTATTTGAAACAAATAACCCTATGTTTGTCTCCGAACCAACTAAATTATGTATTTGTTTTAAATCAACATTTCATTTGGCAGAAATAAAATTTTTATTTGAATCAAATAAATGTTCACTTCAATCAAATAAATTTTTACTTGAATCAAATAACCCTATGTTTGTCTCCAATCCAACTAAATTATTTATTTGTTTTAAATCAACATTTCAGTTGGCAGAAATAAAATTTTTATTTGAATCAAATAAATTTTGACTTGAATCAAATAAATTCTTACTTGAATCAAATAAAATTTACATTAATCAAATAAAATTTACATGAATCAAATAAAATTTACATGAATCAAATAAAATTGACATAAATCAAATAAAATTTACATGAACCAAATAAAATTTATTTGAAACAAATAAATAAGTTAATTGGTTCTGAGCCAAATATACCGTTTCTCCGGTTGTATACAGAGCCCTACAAAATAATTTCATTCCAGCATTTGTGCAATACTAATCGATAAAATGTTGATCGTTATTGATTGCTACCAGTATCGAAAGGTGCATTTTATTTGTCGGTCACTTTATTTTTGTAGCTTCCTTTTTAAATACCTCTCTATTATGCATTTTATTCCGAGATATTAAATTATTCAGATTCCTCGGTTTCTATGTAAATGTTAAAACTCAATGAACTGGGAACTTTCGATTTAAGGGAAAAAAAATAGAATTCAACGAAAGTTCTGCCTGAACTGCTTGCAGCTTTATGAATACAGTCTTGAAGAATCTGTATGTGAACAATGTTGCTATTGAATTCCAGTTGCAGTGTTGCGGTATCGAGGGTCCAAAGGACTGGGATCGCAACAACTATTTCAATTGTTCTTCAAGTGAAATTGGTTCTAGGGAAGCCTGCGGCGTGCCTTTTAGCTGTTGCAAGCGAAAACCTAACGTAAGAATATTTTTTTTACATTTCATTTACACCTTAAAGAACTTTTTAGTTCTTAAACGCACGGAAAGAAAATTCTGGAGAAATTCTCGTTCTATCCACTGTATAAAAGGGTTATAACACGTCTGGTAAATTTTACCATACTGACTCACAATTTTTACCATTTTTTTCATAATTTTTAAAAATTTTTTAAAATTACTATTACTGTTGCACTACTATTACTGAATTACTATTACTGAACAGGGTTGCTACGCTTTCTGTAACCTGAAAAAATCATGGAATTTTATTTGCGTAAAAAAGTAGCAACTATGTGAAAGGAAAATTTGATTCTGCACAAACAATGAATGATGAAATGGTTTTTTTAAATATTGTCTATTCATCCACATTTTGGAAATGTAAGATCCGCATTTTGGATTATTTAGTAATCAGTTTAAAAATGTTAAAAAATTAAAGTCAATGATTTTTTACTGGATTGTTGTTGGTATGAATGAAAACTGATATGGATGTAGTAGAATAAATGATTTTGGTTTTAATAATTGTGACACGATTTGAAGAAAGGGACCTTAGAAGCATTTGAAAATAGGTTATGTTTGCTGACAGTTTTAATTTAATTAATGCTTCTCTTTTAATTAGTTGCAGACAAAACAGTTCTTCTTAATAGTGCATATACTAAACATTCAAGAAAAACTTTCTTTGGTTGCAAATAATGAAAAAAAAAATTTTTTCAAGTTAAAGCTACCATTAAACATAACCTATTTTCGAATGCTTCTGAGGTCCCTTTCTTCAGATCGTGTCACAATTGTTGATGAAGTCTGACACTTACGCGATTGTTAAGGATCCATATTGTTTAAACGAGTTGTTTAAAATTTATAGAAATGAAAATTGCGAAATAATGAATAGAAAGGAATTAATAATGGATTGTCTTTTGCAGGAAATTATAAAAAATAAGCAGTGTGGTTACGATGTTAGAAAACCCGGATATGTAAGTATTGAATTTTCAAAAATCATTATTAGTCTGAAAAATTACGTGTTTTGCAAAAAATGACTCTTCAGCTTCTAGATTTTACAGTAAAATAAAAATTTAATTTTATTAATTTAATTTTTTATTTTAATTTAAATTTAAGATAAATATATTACAAATATAATATAAATATAAATATATTACAAATATAATATAAATATAAATATTTTAATTATCTTTCTTATGCGTATATTATTAAATTTGTCTTAAAAATGACGTTTCAATGGCTTGATTAATTATTTCAAAATTCAAAGAGGATATAAATTAATTAGTAGAAAAAAAAGCAGAGTTGTTAAAGTGTTTTTGTTGAATGGAGAGATAAGGGAAGTTTTCAGAGTTTGGAGAAAAGGCGATTATAATGTCGACGAGCACCGACAAAAACTATCGGGTTAAGAAACCTAGAACTTAATTAGAGAGAAAATAGGACGAGGATAAGAACTTTAGAAACTGACTTCTATGTTTGTAGTAGCTGGCTGTTTCTCGACCCACTTAATGGCTTTGGAGGATCCACCAAAATGTACTTGTCTGCCAATTATCGCCCTTATCGTTTTACTGTCAGCAGCTACAGTATACACTCCTGCAATTATTGCAGCTCTAGTGCATGTGAACATCTAGTAAAAAATATTTTTCTGTCTTAAACTCTTATCTAAAGCCTCGGTTAAAAACGACTCCTCGTTTATCACTCCAATCGCCTTACAATTAAGCAGGCAAAACAGAAAGTGATAATAAATATTAAATCAGAAAACAAAATCTTTCTATTATTCTATTCATTCTTCAGTTCAAGAATAAACATTTTTGAACGCTTTTTTAATCATTTGGAACTTGTGCTTTCAAAATTTGTTTCAAAACTTTTTTTTTCAAAATTTTCTTTTACGGCCGTAAAAACATTTCAATCAACCGGTTGATTCAAATGTTGATAATAATTTAAGAGAGGTACGTGTTAAAACCTTGATAGTAATTGCTACTGTTTGATATACCTTTTGGTACCTAGTATTATCCTTTTAGTACAAGGTACTATCCTTTTTGGTACTTGGTACAATATTTTGGTACTTGGTACAATGTTTTGGTAATTGGTACCATTTTTTGGTACATTGCACAATTTTTGGGTACTAAGTAAAATTTTTTGGTACCTAGCACCATTTTTGGGTACCCACCATATATTTTTCTGCATATAAATACATTCAATTTTTAATACTTTCAAATTAGAGGGTTGCAATTTCGTAAAAATGTGTTTTAAATAAATTTGCATAAATTGAAAGAAAATATGATCTATGAGAAAATAGCCAACATTGTTGTTTATGTGTAAACAACGTAAGTATCATAAAGTTGTTTATTTTTGCAGAAACACGGAATAACAGCTTTATTGATGTAAAAAGTCGAATTAAATGTTTTCTTCACATTGAGGCGACTTGTATTTTTGTACAAAATATAAAGAAACCTTTTATAGAATCGTCTCTTAGTTTCTCAAGTTTTTATTGAAACCCGGTTCAACTGAAACTCAACCTGCAACTCAACAGATAGATAAATAGAAAGAAAAGTATGGCAAAGTACAAGAAAAATAGAAAATATTTCTCTGGAAATAACCCCTTCTATCTCCATTCTCTATTTTATTTAAGCTCTCATTTCTATTCTTGTTATTGCTCGCATTTTTTGAAAGCAACGATTAATTTTTCAAAAGATTCTCCTTTATTGTCTTTTATCAGTTGAAATCTGAAGCCGAAAAGTCCATTCTGAATTCACTAACAATAGTTTTAATTGCTATGGATTTTTACTAAATTTGCATTTGCAAAACTACTTTTTTTTAAACTACCAAGCACAACGTTTTTGATCAACGATTTCAATTGAAAATATTTTTCTGTTTATCCTTAGCTTCTTAATTTTTATCTAAAAGGGTTTTTTGAAGTTAGCATATTATTATTATTATTATTATTATTAGCAAATAATACGCGCACTAAAGCGCGCGAGAATGATGTAGGAAGTAATTTATTTACCTACATTAAATTTAAATCTAAGATTCATTTTTATTTTTACATGTATGAAATTCCTATTTAAAAAAATGTCCTTTAAAACTAAACTGAGAATATTAAAATGATCAGCTTTTTTAAATATATTTATCTCTTGTATTTAATTCAATTTTTTTGCAACACACTATTCCTACCTTTGTAAAATGTTATGCAAACTTTAATATTTTAATTTTTAATATTCTCAATTATTCTGAAATTTTAAACAATATTTTTTAATAATATTATGAAATTATCCTTTTTTATCCATCTTTTGAAATCTTTAAAAATATTCAAAATGTTTTAAAAATTATTTATTAGTTAAGATATTATTCAACACATTTCTAGCAAATTTTATAAACAAAATTTTAGGCAAAAATATTTATAATTTTTCGTTTGATGACATTAATGATTTTTTGGATCGTTGATAAAACGTTTTGAATTTAAATCAAACTAGTGGAAAATTATGTTCATTTTATGAACATTATCATTATCATTATTATTATTATGATTATTATTATTATTATTATTATTATTATTATTATTATTTTGCTTCCTCATAGGGAAGCATTGGTTTCGATCCGATTTTCCAAAAATAGTCTAAATCAACTCAATTTCACCTAAAAAGAATTAAACGAGTAAATCACAATTGTCTAATTTTTGACATTTAAAATTCGATTTTTTTTAGATAACTCTTAAAATTAAAATTTTTTAATTTCAGTTCCTTTTGGACAAATTTTTTACATTTAAAAACTAAACAATTGACCTATATGATGTACATATTTTACCGTAAGAATTGATAGATTCAATGATCATTTTTTCTGATTTTTGACATTTAAAATTCGATTTTATATGTAATACAACTCTTAAAATTCTAATTTTTGAATTATAGTTCTTTTTGGAAGAATTTCCTACATTAAAAAACTGATCCATTGACCTATATAAAGAATTTATTAAACCAAAAGTAGATAGAGTAAAATACCATTTCTTCTAATTTTTTAAATTTAAAATTCGATTATGTAATATAACTTAAAATTTTCATTTTTCAATGATAGTTCCTTTTGGAAAAATTCTCTGCAATAAAAAACAAATCGATTGATCTATATAAAGTATGTATTCTAATATATAATGTAATTATATAAATATAATTCTAATATTTTATATTCTAATAAAAAATGGATAGAGTTAATTGTAATTAACTCTATGAGGAAGCAAAATGTTTATAAATGAACATAATTTTCCACTATTTTTGTTTTTGTTTGTTTGTTTGTTTTTTTTTTAAATGACTGCTTTTTTGAGTTTACAATTTGAAGGGATTTTTTCGATTTACATTTTTAAATATGTTTTGTGAGAAATAATGCTTTTGAAATCTGCTATAACTTTAGTAATATGTGAGAAAGAAAAATTTGTTGTTTCTTAATAATTTGAACTTGCTATTCTTCAATCCTCTGGGAAATGCAGCCAGGAGAAAGGAGTATATTTGAAAGAGGCTGCCTGCGGGCAGGAGAAGAGTGGTTAGAAATGAATCTCGTACCTGTAGCGGGTATGATTGTCAGCACGATGGTCTTACAGGTATCACTCGAGTTGACAAGAGAGTATTTTCCCCACTTCGTGAAACTTTACATTACACTCTTGTGCTTTTCATTCAACAACGCAAATTAGAGCGTTTATCTTACACTCAAATTACTCCAAAATCTTACACTCAAATTACTCCAAAATCTTACACTCAAATTACTCCAAAATCTTACACTCAAATTACTCTAAAATCTTGCACTAAAATTACTCTAAAATCTTACACTCAAATTACTTTAAAATCTTGCACTAAAATTTTACACTAAAATATTTTTATATAGTAACTTACTTCGAACACAATATTTTTAATATTTAATCAATATTTTATTTATTTAAAAAATAATTGTAATTAATTCAAGAATAATTTAACAATAATTTAACAGTAAATAAACAATAATTTAACAGTAAATAAACAATAATTTAACAGTAAATAAAAAATAATTTAACACTAAATAAACAATAATTTAACAGTAAATTAACAATAACAGAAAAAGTAACAATAAAACCAAAGAAGCAATTTCGGGTAAATTAAATCGAGAGCGAAAAAAATTCAACACAAGATTGTAGAAAAGTTTCACCAATAATTTTGTGTTTAATCGTTTTTTTTTTATTGTACGCTTGCACGTTTTTTGAAATATTTTTTCCACTGCTTGCATTTTTGTTGCGTTTTGCAAAAAAGGGTGTTTTTTCGTGGAAGGTAGATATTTAATTGAAGAATTTTCGCACTGCAAAGGGAGTTTATAGCTCAACTAATAAATCCAAGATAAATTAGATTTTTAATTGCATTCATCCTCTGGTGATTGTCATTAAAGCAAAGAAATCCGAGAACTTCATTAAGATTCATAAAATGTAAGTGGAACAGGATTTTGATCCTGAATCAAAGATAATGAGAATTTTGTTATCTAGTAAAAAAGCAATTTGGAGCTTCTCAGAAGTTTAATATTCTTAAGAAGAGACGATAGTATTATAAACCTGCACCTTTATCGAAATTCAAGCGACAATTTCCCTTGGTTTTATAGAAGCTTTATGTTCATTTAACACGCGAGGAAATAATATGAGTTTTTCCTGTCCCATAATCAAGAGCCTAATTTATTCTCCCTTGCCGTTTGAAATATTATGACACTTAGCAGATTGCAATTCGACCCTCGTGATGGTGAATCATTTCTAGCTATGCACGAATAGTATTTGACGCCGTTTACTTTTTTTTTGTAATTACTGCAGTCTTTATGTCTATTGTAATAGTCACTCTTGTTTAAAATGTGTTTTTGCTTTTTTTCTATTCAGTATTCTATACTCCTTTTGACCTTCGTCATCATCAGATAACAAAAATAACACTAAAAAATAGAAACTTTAATTAGTAAAAAGTATAGTATAGTAAAAAGTGGAATAATTAATTTCATTTTGTAAATTGAATATAGATTTTCATCTCATAGGAAGATAATTTTATTGAAATTATATTACAATAATTAGCGCGTGAATTTGATAATAAAATAAAATGAAAAATGAAAATAAAAAACGAAAATAAGAAACGAAAATTAAAAAAAATAAAATAATAAAAAAAGTAATGAAAAGAAATAAAATAAAATAATGACGTTTTTAAAGCTTTGTTTTTCAAAGTGGAAATTGGCTCACTTCATGAGACATAGTTTTATTATAAAAACTATTTCCAAACGACAAAGAGGTTGAAACTCGTAATAAATTTAGTAATTTTCAATTATTTTTACAGACGACAATAAATTTTAATAAAAGAATTTTTTTAAAGTTTTAAAATTATTTTTTAATGTTCGCATTCTCATCTTAAATAACATTTATTATTAAAGGAAATTTTTTTCTTTAATTTTTTGCTCACAAGAGTACAAAAAAATGTACCTACTTTTTGTTACAAAGAAATATTTGGTACAAAAAAAAGTGTCTTCTTGGTGCAAAAAAATGCTTTGAATACTTGAATTTTATTTTTACGTGTGTGCTTTATTTTTCGTTAAAATTGACTTTTTCATTAACGATAATAAAGCGAAAATTGAAAGTTCAAAGGATCAAAAATTTCAGGGCTTTTGAAGTAATGAAAACCCCTTTGACATGAACATTATTTTCAAGCAGAAAAAAGGCTTTTATTAAAAAGGTTATTTTTTGAAAGTCACTACTTTTATTTTACAATTTTCATTGACTTTGTGAATTTACGTTCTTTTTTTCTATTTCCATTTTTTCGTTTCAGTTAATTAATTAAGCAGATGGGTTTTTTCATTTTGTAAATCGGATCAATGAAAGCGAATAAATTTCAAGCGTTTCTATTAAAAAATTATAATTTTCCAAAGTGTCATAATTATCAAAGGACCACTACAGCAGATTTATTCTTCTTTGACGTGTAATGGCCCATTAAATTTCAAGTCAGAAACGATTTAAAAATGTTTGCTGGGTACGAAACAAAACCGCTAAAATTTGTTCTAAAATTGCGTCCACTTGATCGCTAATGGCTTGAGGTTTATAATTCTATAAGTACAAAATGTTTCATTATCGATAACATTTTCGTTCGTCGTTCTCTTCCTAATTAAATTGCTGAAAGAACAATATTTCCAGAGAAAGTGCGTTTTATTGACACTACCTACACTATTTTAAACATTCCGAATTAATTAATTCCTTTTGCTTTTAACTTTCAACTCAATTTTCTCTTCGGCTGGTGCAAAAATAAAATTTTGAAGAAATGAAACCTGGGGAAGCTTTTTGATAAATTTTTAAAGCAGTTTTTGTTTAAAATAGTATAAATTGTCACGGTTTCAAAAATTGTTAATTATTTTTTTTTCTCTTTATCGGTTTAAAAGTGTTTAAATTATAAATAAAATAAGCCTAAGATGAGACTCTTTCGATGATTTTTAGAGTAGATATTGAATACAGCGTAAATGCGCCGTTTTTTTAAAAACGTAAATAACTCGTGAAATAATAAAGATATTTTTACATTCTTGGTCTCATTTGAAAAACATTTTTTCGTATAATCGGACAGTTTTATTAAAAATTCCATAAGAATATTTTAAAAACAGTTATTGCATTTCTTATAAAAAAACAGTTATTGCATTTTTTATAAACGTTTATTGAATTTTTTAAAAACAGTTATTGCATTTTTTATAAACGTTTATTGAATTTTTTAAAAACAGTTATTGAATTTTTTATAAACGTTTATTAAATTTTTTTAAAAACATTTATTGAATTTTTTAAAAACATTTATTCAATTTTTATTATTTTTGCAATCGTTGTAGCTTTGAGTTTTTTGAACTTTGTATTATCACTTCGGTATTTTGCAAATCGTAAGAAAAATATTGTGCAACAAAGCTGATCAAGTGACTTTATTCTTTGCGGAAATATCTTGCAAATGTGACCAAGATTGTATCATCCTCGTTATTATTTCAAGAGTTATTTCATTTTTCAGAAATATGAATATTTACACTATTTTCTCAATAACTGCTTCAAAAATTATCTCAAAAACTTCATCCAAGGCTTTTTTTATTTCAATTTAAAACACAAAAAAATATATGTATTTGAAATTTTAACAGCTTGAAGCCAGTGAGAAATAATTGTTTGTAATTAAAAACGAAAATATTAATCGTTTAAAATAATTCTAATAATAGAAGTCTAAATTCAAAGATCAGAAGTTTTTTGTCATTATTTGAATAATGTATTCTATACATAATAATTTTAATTTTCGTTTTTCTATTTAATTGCATTTTGCTCTTGTTAGAATTTTATTCTTGTCCAAGTTTTTCTCTTGTTGGAATTTTATTCTTGTTCTAGTTTTTTCTTGTTTTAATTTTTTCTTGTTCTAGTTTTTTCTTGTTCTACTTTTTTCTTGTTTTAATTTTTTCTTGTTCTAGTTTTTTCTTGTTCTACTTTTTTCTTGTTCTAATTTTTTCTTGTTCTAGTTCTTTCTTGTTCTAGTTTTTTCTTCTTAGAATTTTTTTCTTGATACATTTAATTTCCTTCTAATTATTCTTTTGTCAGAAGTTATTTCTCCTTCAATTTCTCCTTAGTATTATTTTCTTGATAGAATTTTTTTATAACTGGATTCATTTTTTGCGTGCATTCTTTAATATTAAAAGTGCAGTCTTCAGGGTGCATTTTCCTCCGGTTTGGAGTCTAACATCTACAACTGCTCTTCTAGTTTGGTAAGCAGTAGACAATTATGTTTGTTTTCAGAACTTTGATGTCGGCAAAGTAATATATGAAAAAGGGTGCGTTCAAGCAGGAGAAGAGTGGATGGAGAGAAATCTTCTTGCCATAGCCACTGGTGTGGTTGGAATGGCGTTTGTTCAGGTATATTTAGCAACGAAATCCCACACTGCAAATTTTCCAACATCAAACAGTTTTTTAATTCAAAGCAAAAAATCTTAAAAAGAACATCAAAAGTCACTTTTACGTTATCATTTTTAAATTCAATTCAATTTCAAAGAACTCTCTTCAATATTAAGGAAAATTTCTTTCATCTCTTTTGAAATTCAGTTCACCTTTATTCTTTAATCCATTTTTCTTTAATCCATTTTTTACTCTCTTTTCCCTTTAATCCATTTATTTCATCATGTTTGATTTTCTTTTCATTTTTATATACCTTTCTTGCTTTTCGGTCCGCCCTTTAATTTGGATTTTTTTTATTTAGGTAAAAATACGAGTTGTAATGGAAATTCAATATACCAATTGAAAGTGGATATAAAGCTTTATTTTCGCCTGTTGGTAAATGTTTTTTTATTGAAGAAGAAATATTAAACATACATTTTTATTGTTTTTTGGATAACAGTTTGTTTTTGTGATTATTGTTATTTGTGAAATAAATCTGAGTTGTTGTTTATAAGGTTGATGATTTGAGTAAGGAATTGTTTGACAATTAGGGAGATATATTTTCAAAATACATAGGTATAATCTGGATAAATAATTAGAAACTCTACCTGACAGTTATGAATAAGTGCGGTTTTGGTCTAGTCGGATAATATACAGTGTATAATTTCATATTGCATGTTATATGTTCTATTTTAAATGAACTCCAAAACTGTTTGCAAACCACATCAGAATTTCATTTGGTTTTGGTTGAAATACCAGTTCAATGATGCATTTAAACTAATAGAAACTAATTTTATAACTATTTATATCTACCTTGTTTGCATTGAGTCATGTTTGTAATTTGTTTTATTTCTTATTTTATTTCCTTTATTTCATTCTTTTGTTTTCATTAATTCATTCTTTTGTTTTAATTAATTCATTCTTTTGTTTTGATTCCTTGATTCTTTTGTCTCCTTTATTTAAATCCTTTAT
>WNHD01004147.1:4014-15596 GCA_011057455.1 Ganaspis sp. Gsp50 | reverse complement strand
CAGAAATTGCTGACGATGAATCTCCCCATTCGATCTTTTGGGTTTCTCAGGTTTACCCCTGAACGGTTTCACGTACTCTTGAACTCTCTCTTCAAAGTTTTTTTCAACTTTCTCTCACGGTACTTGTTCGCTATCGGTCTCGTGGTTATATTTAGCCTTAGATGGAGTTTCCCACCCACTTAGAGCTGCACTCTCAAGCAACCCGACTCTGAGGAGAGATCCTCCCGAGGCGCGTTCCGGTCACTACTGGCCTGGCACCCTCTATGGGTAAGTGGACCTATTCAAGATGGACTTAGACGCGATACAACGCCACGGGATAAATGGATCCTCCAAAACACTACATTTCTCGACAGCAATGACCGCGGGATTCAGTGCTGAGCTTTTTCCTGCTCGCTCGCCGCTACTAAGGAAATCCTTGTTAGTTTCTTTTCCTTCGCTTAATAATATGCTTAAATTCAGCGGGTAGTCTCGCCTAATCTGAGGTCGTCAATATGAAAATGTTTTTCAAATCTTTTTTTCAAATCATACAAATAATCAACAAAAAGAACAGCACTAACCACTTATTTGTGAAATGAGCATTTTTATAAATATGTTATATGCATCTGTTAAATCAATTGAATTGTCGGTCGGTGCTCTCATTTAAAATAAAGTGCTCCATTGACTCGACAACCTGATCAAAAAATTTTATTTAAACATTATACATATTGTAAAGTCATTCACGTGGATACGTTCAATAAAATTTTGTGCGTCTTGTGATTATCGATTTAAAAAAATTTTGCATTCAAAATCATTCGACTTGTTTCAAACGACGCTAAACTCACATCTCTGTGTGTTTAACGAACGTTCATTATTTCGCTCGCATCAATTCAATTCAATTTTTTTGCAATTGAAAGATAAGCAGTTTTTAATTTAAAAACGACCCTTAGCCAGGCGTGGTCCGGGAATTGTATCCGTGGACCGCAATGTGCGTTCGAAATGTCGATGTTCATGTGTCCTGCAGTACACAATATAACGCGCAATTAGTTGCGTTCTTCATCGACCTACGAGCCAAGTGATCCACCGTTCAGGGTAATCATTTAGTATTTATTTTTTATATTCAATCGTCAATTCCGGATCGATAGACAAATATAAACATTTCTTTCAAAATGGTTTCTTTGCTACAAAACAGTTTTGGTGTAAATAAAATATATATATTTACACCGTCCAATTTTTGCAATAAAGCATTATTAGCAAATTAAAACCGTCAAGCATCGGGCGAAAATTAATTAAAAAGTCACAGAGCACACGCACAGAGTGTGTGAGTGTCCTCCTTTACAAGATTACCACGCTTGACGATCTTTTGATTGACAGTGAATGAAACAAGCATTACAAACCTGGTCCCATAAGGGAACGCACGGAGATTGACCATGTTCGGGTTATAACTCGTTGGCCCTGGATCCCTCGTCTCTATCTCGTCGTGTGCAATCATCTCCCGATTAAGCCTAAACTCAATCAGGCGATGATCACTAGTAGTCGTCAGTTGTGTTTGTACTGTCCAATCGCTAACTAGGTCTTGCAATCCCTCACTAACCAAGCTTTCATCAATAAACGAAGTCCCGCGCGAGTTCGAGAACGTAGGATCTTGATCTCGGTTCAGGATGTGCAGACCATGCGAAGCAATGAAGTCCTGAACTAGTTCTCCTCTTTCATCAGAGAAAGGGGAGCCTCAGAGTGTCAACGAGGTATTGACATCCGCACAGATCAGCACATTCTTTCCCCGAAGCGCTCGTAGTGCACGAGAGAGACCCTTAAGATGAGTTTACGTTAACTCCGAATATTGTTAGTACGCTGAGATTGCGTAGAGGGGCACAGCATAGCCGTCAACCTCCACGCAAACCAGGTGCTTGCTAGTGAGGCGATCGAGCAGAGTTATACTAGTCAGGCCATTACAGGCGAGAATAACACTCCTCGGCTCTTTGCAGCCCAGTTTTGTCGCAGTCTTAATGGTAGATCCAAGGTTAACAAGGCGACCCGAGGCGTCAAAGTACGGCTCTTGCACGAGGGCAATATCCACTCTTTATTGTCTCATGAGTTGACTAAGCTGTGAGGACACCAAGTTCGACCCACTCATGTTGAGCTGGAAGATTCGCAGGTGAGGTGCACGAGCACCAATCCCCCTAGCGCTTGTGTGTTCGTTTTGTGAGTCCTGTCGTTGCGCCTGTCTTGATGTTATTTCTAGTGTTCATTGTCAGGCGTAGTAGTGTCCATTGTCGTTGTTGCTAACCGCTCCTTATACCTGTAGCGAGCTTCCAGGTATTTGGGCCAGCTTTTGTCATACGTGTCGTGGTCACTGTTCCGGTTTGCCCGTCTGCACACTGCGCAAAGAGGAGGAGTTCCCTCCCTTTTCTTTGCGCAGTCGCTCGCAAGATGGCCGAACTGGCTACCGTGCCCGCAGACCTCATACTCCTCTTTACAATCCTTAGCGACATGGCCAAAACCGAGGCACCTGAGGCAGCGGGGCACTTCGGTGTAGTCCCGAGTTCGGCACTTCATCCACGACGTATACACGTAGCCCTGCTTGCAAATCCGGCGATGAAGATCCGGAGACGCAGAGGCGACCCACTCAACTGAGTCCCAGTCCCTGCGACCAGTCCTGAAGCGAAGAGCGAAGTTCTTCTTGAATTCGCTCAGTTCCTGTACCTGAACCAGGTCTCGATTGAGCTCGAAAATCGAGTCAATCAACGTCTCTTCATCGTCGGATTTAGGTACTCCACTGATGAGCAACTCTGGATTCCGCTTAGGTGGGAGGAACGCTGTAAGTCCCGCCTCAGCAAAAGCTCCACTGCTGCCATTCTTCCGCATCCCGCAAATCTGGATCCCATCCTTGACGGGATTCAGAGCACCTTTGATCAGTTTCATCGTATCCTCGCAGGACTTCCGTTTCGCATCCGAGGCCGTGGGGTTTGGCCTGATAAGAACCGCAGGCGGGAGGGGTTTGGACTTGGTTTGGCCATTAGCCTTCGATGGCTGCACAGCCGTCTTCACTGCGGAGGAGGCACCGATGCCACCTCCTTTACCCTTTTTGCCGTAGTGTGAAGCCATCCTCCGTGTCTGGCGCTAATTGTTCCTGAGTACCGCTCGTTCCCTCGACTCTGGAGGGACCCGCTTTGAGGCCAGCATTCCCTGAATTTCCCTGGCCAGTATTTCAGCCACTAGGCGGAGTCCTAGTTGCCACCTGGCTGGCTGCCTTACCCCCAGTTTGGGCCATGATGGCGTAAGATGGAGTTGAGGCGCACTAAGATTGAGGGTTGGCCTCCATCCCCGCAATCCTCCCCTCCAACTCTACATTCCGGACGATAAGCCGGTCTTGAACTTGACACAGATCGGACGTCTTATCATGAAGAAGTCCGACCGTGGCTCCATTGCAGCCGCTCTGAGCGAGCCGCATTAGCAGGCCCACAATCTCCTTCTTTATTTCTCCCGCTTCTTTGCTGGCCCCAGAGGCTGTGTCCGCAGCAGCGATGGCGATCCTATTCGGGGTCGCATTTCCGTCTTTTCCCTCAAGAGCAACCGTCGCGGTCGCAGTCTTCTTCTTTTCGGGACCATCTACCCTAGTTTCCCTCTTCTCCTCCTTCGTCTCTTTTGCCCTTGAGGACGCGTCTAGTTCCATAGGATTGACATCGCTCGTTGGCGGCGTGGATTCCCTTCCCTTCCGTAAAACACCTCCGCTTACGACAGCCGGTGCCGTTGGAATCTGGAAGGTGTCGCTGTTCCCTTTCCCCGTTGTTCCCGTCTTTTTGTTCTCTTTCTCCCGCCTCAACGCAAGGAAGTTTTCCTCGCTAAGAGCAGAGGGTGGAGGAGAAACCCAACCAGACGGGGCGCGCCCTGTTGGTGCAGTCGTCTTCTCATCACGCATCGCTTTCCCCTGTTTTCGCTTACCCGAAGTTTCCGAGCCACAGCTCATTTTGAGATCTCTTCGGGTCACCCTTTCCCTCATTTTCGTCAGTTTCCCTTCCCTTTGCGCGCGAGCTCTCTCCTTCTCAATCTTTGCCGCGCGCTTCCTGACCCTTTCCGCCTCTCCCGTGCCGGCAAGAGGACCCGCGTCCTCCGAGCCAGACGCAACAGACCCCGCTCCTACCCCTTTACACTTTAAGAATTTGTTTTTGTTTGTTGTTTCCTTTTTTGGTCCCACGAGTTGTGGAGTAATCCTGTCCACCCATGCAGAGCTCCTATACGCGGGTAAGGCTAAATCCGACGGGAGGTTGCCTGGTATTCCGAAGTCACCGTTCGCGACACCCTCACTACAAGAGACCAGGCAGTTAGCCCATGACCCATCGGCACGGTGACAACACCTTAGATTGGGGGCTAAGAAAAACTGCTACTTCGACACGGTCACAGGGTTAAGAAAGGAAGGAAGGAAAGAAAGAGAATATATAGTTATATAGGAAAAAGAAGAAAAGAAAAGAAATAAATAAATAAATAAATATATTAAAGGAAAGCAGTAAAGAATGAAAAAAGTGCCCCTCCTCCTCCCCCACAAGATGTGGGGTCCAGGGTTTGGGACCGGCGTAGCGGAGTTAGTAGATAGGGACAGAGTTGTGACCGGAAGCGTTGAAGACAAAATTGCCTCCCGCGGGAGCACCTAGGAGCTAAGGCTATATCTCCCAGATGGAATGGTCTACTACCTACAGTTATTCTAGCTCTGCATCTGCCCTTTACATAATGAATCGCATATGATACCGAGAAAACGGAATCATAGTCGATGAACCGGAAGGGGGTGGGAGTGGAAAAATGGACGTTGTAAGGTCGCTACTGTCCAAAACGCCGAGAAGACCATGCGCCTCGTCGGAGAGCAACATTTAGCAACACTTGTCCTACCCCAAGCAAACAAGACCAGGGTAGTCCAAATGCAGTACCCAGCGGGGACCTCGAGAAGGGTCTGCTCCTAGTGCAGACTTGGTCTAACACTACGCACAATATTTTGGGTTTTGCAGGTTTTACTTCCTCCTCTTGAACCGGGCTACTCCAAAGGGCAATCCATGGTGTTCAAGAGCGTACTAGACGCGAAACCTGTGTCTGGCCCTTTCATCTTGCAAAGATCGGTCTATCGTTAGATAGACATTGTCATTTGCATGCTACTGAGGCCTGGCCCTTTATATAGAGACAAGCCGGCTTATCGGTTTCGCCTTCCAGTTTTTCGGCTACTCTGCTCATCTACTCGCGGGCCACCAACCGCTTTCAGAAGTTTTCACTTACTTTGCTGTCAGACTACTTCCTTACGCCAACCTGCTTACTGTCACACAATGGTTCGCGTGGTCGACAAGTCGACCATACACCCGATCAGCCGAGGCTGCGGGGTTTACACTATCCACCACCCGTGAACGCGTTCTATCGCTCTGTGTGCAAGCGATCGTAGGTTACCGATTCCCCTGCAGGGCAAGTTAAGACACCTGCGGGTTTACGGCTAAACTCTTGGATCAGAGAGAGATACTAAGAAGAAGGCGGAGGTTTCCCCCTGACTCCAGCTTGCACAAACCTTCACCAATGCTCCAGACCTACGCCAGAGAGTAGATAGGGACATTGAATGTTTGAAGTGTTAATAAGATGTTAAATAAAGACTGAGGTGCCTCGGGAAAAGCCCATACCCATCAAATCTATAATCTACCTTAAAGCGAAACCCCAAGATCTACCGGCTTGGAAAAACTCCGCCCAGTGCTATAAACTAGCCCGGGCGGTTCAATGTTTAGTCTTTGAGATCAGTAAGGGGCGGCTCGCGCTGGGCCCACACAAAGTGCGGGCCCAGCGCGAGCACCACCCCCCCGATATCTCAGACAAGGCTCACTTCGCCGTCGCCAACTGGGACCACCGAGCTATGTCGATGCAGCAGTGATAGGCGACGTTACCAGCGGGGACCACTTGGAGGTGGAGCCGCATGAAGACCCATTTCGAATTAATTAGTACAAGTTAAAATAAATACTTAAAATGAGAAGATCATATGTGTATCCTGGGACCACCGAACTCTGACGGTGCACCAGAAGAGCATAAGTCAAAACGTTTAAAATATAAATATGACAGACAACACAGTAATTTAAAATAGCTAAAATTCTGGGACCATCGGGATCAGACGATGCACCAGATGATAAATTGGCTCCTAGATATAATGAGCACATGATTTAAAGAGCACAGCGGGCGGCAGCTCCTTTGGCTTCAGCGAGGGCCGTCGGGGAGTGTCCCTCCTCACATTCTGTTGATTTCCAATCTTGTTGTCTTTGTTTTGAGGAGGAGAAGGGGGAGCGGTGCCCGACGGCGTCCCATAGACGGGAACTCGCGGCTGTATTCCTCGTTTGGCTGCACTAGGGTTTGCGCTGCTTATTAGCTGGGGGAGGTGGACCAGGGTGTCAGGGGCCTGTCCCACGCGGTGCCACGGTCCCCTCTCCTTTGTTTGCCTTACCCATTGCCAGCACTCGGGAGTACGAGGCCAGCTTTGCTCCGCTCGTTTTTCCGTTAGGTGGAGAGGCGGGCGGCACAAAGCAGGCCCGTTCCAGCTCGCGTAGTCGCCCTTCCAGGAATGAGTTTCGCAGCAGCAAGTCGTCAACGCAGTCCTTCAGGTCCCCCATCTTTCCGGTGATGACAGCGTTCTAACTTTTTGTTATCTTTTTAGTATCATCGAGACAGTACGCTGCCATCTCCTTTACTACCCTGGAGGAGACTGCCCTAATGGTCTCTAGTAAAACGGGAGAGTACTCATCAGCTGTCGATGTCGTTGTTGGCCATGCAGATTTTTTGGGGAGGGGCACCTTGGCCTTCGTTGCTTCAATTTCTCCGTCCTCGTCCGTTGAGAGCTCACCTGCCGTTCTTTTCACGCCCGCGCCAGTCCTGGCGCCGAGATCATCCCGGTCATGCTCAGCCGGGCTTGCCGCCTCGTCTTCTATCCTATGTGTCCAGTCGAAAGGGAGGGGGAGGGGGCATCCGCACCACTCGTGCCATCCCCTAAGTGTTCAGCGACGCCCGCCATGCTTGCCTTTCAGGCAGCTGACACCCATGCACTTACACACACACACACTCGCGATTCACAAAACGAAAACACTAAAAACACTTAACACTACACTATAAACACTGTAAATTCCTAACACTCGAAGTAACAAGAAAAGTTTTGTAGCACTTTGAGGTTAGGAGGCCACGTGGCAGTAGAAATTGCCGATTGGTCGGTCTTGATTTGAACCGCCAATCAGAGGCCCGCGCGATGGGCGAACAGCCAATCAGCGGCCGGCAAGCACAAGCTCGTGCAGCACTCACGAGGAGAAAATAAAAATCACATTTTTAATTACATAAACAAAAAAGAAAAATAATCAGAACACAGAAAAACAATAAGGAAAATAAAAGAAAAAACAAAAACAGAACTCGAACGAACCAAAGCGGCTCGGCAGTTGCCACACAGGTGTGAGCACGCAAGCGCAGCGCGGAAAGACGTCTGTACTCGACGAGAGCTCAGACGCGACTAGTAGTAGATAGGGACAGAGGGAATCTCGTTAATCCATTTATGCGTGTCACTAATTAGACGACGAGGCATTTGGCTATGTTTTTTTTTTACATTCGTGTAGGTCATTCTGGGGAATCTGCTCAACAGATACCTTGAAACCCGTGTTTCAAGATTATGTGGGGTTGGTGTACCTGTTCTTGCTTCAAAGAACCAAGGAAAAGCACTCAAACTGTCGAACTACCAACAGCCCCGACTCACTAAACCCCAAACCTTCAACAAAAATACAAACTTAAGCCTTAGTTGTTTGGGAGGCTGCACCTAAAAAAAATTACTAAATTAAACTAAGACCTGACCATTGTTTGCTCGTCGAAATAATTTTAAGATCTTGATTATTTATTCCAACAGAGCGTAAACCTTCCACTGATTCCTTTGCCCACACTCCTTTCCAATTTAGTGTTACCGATTCATAATGCACCTCTAGAGAGTCCAAGGCCCTTTTGTCTTTGATGAATTGCATTATACTATTATGATGTTGCCTATAGTATTGCACTTTCCTGTTATTCGCATCAGACAAGTTTGTCTGCTCGCTCACCACTTGAGCATCAATGACAATTGCTTTATTCCCTTTTACAGCAATAATGTCTGGCTTCCTTAATCCTTCACTAGTGGAAATCTTCGGCTCCAAGAAGAGCTCATTAGTTTGGTTTTTTCTCGCCACATATTTTGCCACTGCGTTATGTCTTTCGACCCTTCTTTTATGAGATCGGAAACATCCTTGTAAAATATGATTCATCGTTTCAGGAACATTGCAGCCCGCCCTACAAGTCCTGTCATAATGCCTTCCTCTCGCAGACCTAGATTTGGTTGGAAACGCGTTTATTCTCAACTTACACGCATTTACAAAGTCCTTTCCACTAAGCAACTGAGTTGCTTCACCCAACCAACTGTGCTGGCCCGGAGTATTTTTAAAGTCCCGCAACCCTTGTCCATCAAACGACGAGTACAATTGTTGCGTCCACATCTCTTTTACTTCCTCACATGTATCCAAGCACTTTCCATTCATCATCAGCCTTCGTTCACAGGCAACCTTTCCCTTGCTAGGAAAGCATCGTTCGACTCAACCATATCTCCACTTAAGGATCTCAATCTTTTCAACCTTACTATTGGCACGATCCATCTATACGATAGCATCCCTAAACCACCACTATCAATTGGTGCATGTATGTACGCATTGGGTGTATTATGCGGTAAATGGAGCCACTTTCGTACTGCTGCTCGTACGATTTTGTCTGCACATGTAAGCGTGCCCAACTGGACGTCACCCAAAGCCAAGTAATAATAATGCTTTGGTAATACTGACGTTCTCAGAGCAAAGAGTCTTTGCTGTAACTTCAATGGACCTTTCGTCAGGTTCTCCAAGTCATCAACAAAGGACTGCCTAATCGCAGTTTTCTTTCTCCCTGCACACGTAAACTCCACTCCCAAACACATCCATCGATCAATTCTTCCCATCACCTTGAGAGCTCTCCCATTAACCTCAAATTTCGTACTCACATCCACCGTCGACACCTTGTCTCTTGGGGAAGGCCTGAAGCCCAACGTGAAACTTTTATCCACATTAACTCTTAACCCACAACTAGTCATAAAATCAGATGCGGTATCCAGCAAAGCTTTCAGTCTTCTCGGTGTTGTAGCATGAAGATCCATATCATCCACAAAGGATGTGACATTGATCTTCCTGCCACCAATTCTAACTCCAACCTCAGGTGGTAATCGTTGAAGTAGCCTATGGGTCAGAATGTTGAAGAGAGACGAGGAGAGCGGGTCCCCCTGCCTAACTCCACGTTTCGGGATGATTTTCCCCGACGTCCATCCTTGCCCTTGCAATATAGTATATCCCTTGTCATATACAAATCCTAAGTATCTAATCATTTGAGGTGGAGCGCCAAAAGACTCCAAGCCAGATATTAATGCCTTATGTGATATTGATGGAAACGCTTTCTCCACATCTACCGAAGCCATATATAAAGGTTTAAAACTACTGTGTTGCCTTTTTAAGATGTAATCAAGTAGGAACACATTATCCCTACACCCATCAATACCCGTCCTGAACCCTCTCTGCCTTTCATCGATTTTGACCAGAACATCAATTCTTTTTGCCAACACTTTGTACAGGCCTTTCACTAAGACCGAGCTTATCGTGATTGGCCTGTGTTTTGCAGGATCGTCCTCGAAGCCTTTCTTCGCTATGAAAATGGTTCTGGAACCCAAAAGCATTTCCGGAAGTTCTTCGACCCACAGTATCAGATTGAACACAGCCGATAAAACTCCAATAGGAATTTCATTATACTGCTCACCTGTTAGACCATCTGGCCCAGGTGTAGCATCCTTATCGACCATGCAACCCTGTATCTCCTCGCATGTTATTGGGTACCATGAGTCCTTCAACGACGAATCTTGTGCATCTAAATTAGGTGTTGCTTCAGACGATGTCTCGAGCACATTCCTTCAAAACAGTTCCATTGTTTCTCGGTCTGGCTGATTAACAACTGTATTGCCCTCGAGAATCGATTTTATACACAAGCTCCTATTCTTTTTAAAAGCCATTTGTGTTCTTGCAAAATCTATCCTTCTCTGTTTCCTTCGAGATATCTGTCCCGGCGCTCCCTTTCTCTTCGCCCCTCTCAAGGGCCCTGTTGGTGAAAATACCTGATAGAAGTAAAACGACAATCGAAACAAAATGTCCTTTTTCGTGATACTATTCGTATCTTTGCATAAGGCATACAGTTACCCACGCCTATACCTATCATCAGGCTCCTCCAGCGGCGGCTCCATCCCTCGGAAAAACTCCATGAACGGATCCTCACTTTCCTCCACTTCATTACTAACGTCCCCTATTGAAGTTTCAAACCTATTCCTCTCCCTTTCACAAAACGTTTCAACGCTTCCTCAACCATCCGTTTGTACGCTGCCACTCTCCTGTGGCACTTAATAGCTTCCATGGATCTCTCTACAAACACCTTCGCTAAACGTACATTCATGTGTTTCACTCCTTCCAACACGAGCTCCACTTCCTTTCGCGCCATGATCCTCTCTTGCTCCTCTGACCATCTCTCCTTCGCCCTCACTGTTATTACTCTTTCATCTGCAAACTCAGGATGTTTAGACCTGCGATGCACACCAAGTCCACTTTTAGTAGTAAGACTTCTAGTACACCCAGGGATTTCACAAACAAAGGTCAAGCCCTCACTAACAATTTGATTTGACCGGCCTGCGGGTCGATCATTTGCATCCGAGGCTCTATAATTTAAATTTGCGCCAACTTGGTTTCCGTCTAAGTGGTGTGGCAACCCACGAAGCTGTTGGTACCTTTACTCTTTAACCCAATGGGTAGCTTCAACCTGCAATAGGATAGAGTTCGGATTTTATCAGCATTTTTTGCTCAGCTTAGAGCAGGGTCGCTACATCCCAACAAACTGATAGCCTACGAACCACACTCGCCATGCTCGCTCCTCGAAATAATTACAAATGCTCACGCGCATTGCTTTCTTCCAAGGAACAAACATCGGCGAGAACGGCCCATACGATGTTCCGAGCTCATGCTCTCAGTGATCGTACATGCCATTCGAAAACAACATAATCAATCACGCTATCACTTCGGCTTGCTCCGCACTCAACTAATTTAGCCACTCCATCAGTCTAAAAAAGCCAATGGAGGCCCAGCGGGACCACTAGGAGGTAAAATGAGTACTTGTTTTCGAGAGGCTTTATATTACGCATCAGAAACCAGCAACAAATAACCATCCCAAGGATTAGAGCCAACAATGCGCCGCGTTTAAGAGAGTCATAGTTACTCCCGCCGTTTACCCGCGCTTGCTTGAATTTCTGCACGTTGACATTCAGAGCACTGGGCAGAAATCACATTGCGTCAACACCCGCGAGGGCCATTGCAATGCTGTGTTTTAATTAGAGAGTCAGATTCCCCTAGTCCGTGCCAGTTCTGAGCTGAGCGTTGAATGGCGGCCGAAGAAGACGACTACGACAGTAAAACCGTCACAGAAGCCTCGCAGCAAGGAAGATCCGCGGGAGGCCAAGGCACGGGACCGAGCTCGGATCCTGACAC
>WNHD01004146.1:0-11583 GCA_011057455.1 Ganaspis sp. Gsp50 | reverse complement strand
ATTGGGGTGCTTTTTTCTGGGGAATCGAATGCAAAAGGAAAAATTCAAAAAAAGTTTCCGGAACCCTGTCAAATTTGCAAATATGTGAATCATGATTTTAGTATTAATATATATAAAAACTAGTGGAAAATTATGTTCATTTATGAACATTTTGCTGCCTCATAGATTCAATTGTTATTGACTCTATCAATGTTTTGTAAAATATATACTTAACATAGCTTAATCGATTCGTTTTTCAATGCAGAAGATTTTTGCCAATGGAACTATTGCTAAAAAATAATAATTTTAAAATTTACTTAGTAAAATCTAAATTTAAACGTCAAAAATGTTAAAAAATGGTCATTAAATCTATCAATTCTTGGTAAAATGTGTACTTTATATAGGTCAATTCATTAGTTTTTTAATGTAGAAAATATTACCAAAAGGAACTATTGTTAAAAAATTAAATTTTAAGAGTTATTTTAAAAAAATAGAATTTTCAATGTCAAAAATGAGACGAAATTGTCGTTTACTCTATCAATTCTTGGTCAAATATAGACTTTATATAGGTCTATCGATTCGTCTTGATGAAAGGAATGAATTTTTTTCATTACTTCAATTTGTAATCAGGAAAAAAAATTTATTAAAAAATCCGAATTTTTAAAGGAAAAAGTCTTTTCTAAATTTTGGTTAGAGTATTTCTAAAATTCCTTTTGTCAATTTTTTCATTTTTATGAGTGCAATAACTGTGCCAAATTTCATTTTAATCGGTTAAAGCGTTCTCGAGATAGAGAGTCCACAAAAAACCGACCACACACACACACACACACACACATCTGGACATTGGCCTAAAACTTCGTATTTATGCTTTTTGGGTGAAATTGAGTTGACTTAGACTATTTTTAGAAATTCGAAAATTGTCACGATTACAATGCTTCCTCTATAAGGAAGCAAAAATGCAGTGAAACTGTTGGGGGGATCAAAAGCAAAAAAAAGGAGTTTGGAAGATAAAGATAGATTTTCTTGTTGATGAATTGAATCTGCAGTTTTGAGATCCTGTCATCCTTTTATTACGGTTAACAAATTCAATTGTTACTTTACAATTGGTGAAGCGGAAGCGATAAATTCTGTTAGCTCGAGGCAACACTTTACATTGATCTGAACTTGCTCCATTCAATAACCAATCAGCAAGCGTGGAAGTTGAAAATGGAGCTTCCTCGATGAACAGAACTTTGGAAAATGCTGCTATGTATTCACAAGCATATCAGGTGCTGGTATTATGCTAATATAATAGATACACATGGTCAGACGACGAGAGCCTCCACAGATAGGTTACGGGACACCGCGCGTAATCATTGGAATGTATGCATTGGCATACCTTAAACCCACACACATTTGCGCAACTAACGTCTGTGTAAGTGCATACCCTGCACCTGGCATCTCAGTCTACTGACTCTTATGGAATTTCCTTACCAAGAAAAGCAAGGACGAAAGGCATTTATTCTCCTGTGCTTTTTTCATTCCCTTAAATAAAATTCTATTTATTAAAACTCACTTTCTTGTTCTTTCATTAATGTGCCTGTTTAATTAATGTCTTACAGAAGATTGATATATGCTTTGGTTTAAAAGTTTTGTATATTTCTGCCATGCAAAATCGAAAGGCAGTAACTTGGTTTTTTACTTAGGTTATGTTACACTTTTTGTTGCGTCTATTGTAATAAAATAGAGATCGAAATTGTGAAAAATTTGATACAGTCAACTCTACGAATAGTGCCGCAGATTTGCACAAAGGAAGTAAAGAACGCTCGAGTGCTCTATAAATCTGAATAAGTGAAATCTACTTATTTTTAAGTCAATAGTCTTCCATCACTTACGAATAAGTGAAATTTACGAAAATAAGCGAGATTTCACAGGAAAATAAGTATAAGATTTGACACAAAAATAAGTGAGATTTCATACAAAAATAAGTAAAAATGTCACTTATTGAAATGAGTAGAAGACTTTTGACTTAAAAGTATGTAAGTAGATTTCATTTATTCGCAGATTTAGAGAGAAAAAGAATAAAAAAGACTAAAAGAAAAGCGTCACTATTCGCAGAGTTTCAGTGGCACTATTCATAGAGTTGACTGTACATGGAAGATAGAAATCTTTGTTTATTTTCACCTTATGTGTTTTTTTTCATAATTTCGATCTCTCTTTTATTACAATAGACGAAACAAAATCGGTAACATAACCTAAGTGAAGAATCAAATTGCGGTTTTTCAATTTTGCACAGCAGATTTGTAATTTCTTTTTGCTTCCTTTAAAGCTAAATTGTAACTTTTCTCTAAGTTTCAAACTTTAAACCTCGAATACACTTCTTCAGTTCGGTGTAAACTCACTCGCTTGATAATAGCGAAAAAAATAGCGCAATCTAAAAGTTCGAAATATAGAAACTAAAGTAGCTATTTCTCGTTTTGGAAGTAAATGATTAAAAGATGGAGAAGAGTTTGAGAAATATGTTGAATGACTGAAATAACAAGCAGGCTGAGTAACACTCAAGTCTTCCATTGGAATAGATAGGTTTGGGGGATGATTTTGAAAGGTTGGAGTGTGAGCGAACTGACATGGCAATAAATATTGCGAAATATCGTGGTTGAGAACGAGAGTGTGCGTGCGGCCGCCGCCGAATACCGGATACGAGTTGTGCCGGAAGTGCAGTCGTAAACTGTATACATATAGGTATCGGTAAATATAGACGTACGCCGGTAGAAACTGTGGAATGCAACTCTGACGAAAAGTCGATATAGTAGAAACGTTTTCATTTCAAATGGAGAATGAGTGTCGACTTGCTCGTAAATTTGAATATTTCTTGGAAAACAATCGAATGAATACTGAATGTAAACTGCTAGTAAGTTCCACATATGTGGAACTTTATTTTTCAAGTGGTTTTTCCAGAAAAATAATATTTCCCCTAGTAAAAACGAGAGCGAATTCAAGGACTTGTACATTTTACGGCATTTTCACCTCATCCCCAATTTTCATAACAAACAAGCCGTTATTTAGTTTCAGTTTATTTTCCTTTAACCAATAGGTCAAACTTACTTTCAAGGCAGCGGGATATACAATATAGTTGAAGAAATATCGTTTTTCTGCGTAAACAACTCGCTTTGCGGATTTATGTTTATTAATGAATTTCTCCGAGATGAAGGCAAGAAGGAAAATTGACTTGATTTCATTTATTGTTTTTCTCAAAGGAACTTGCAGCGAGCTTTTTCTTCTTTTTATTTTTCTGTTTTTTCTTCTTTTTTTACATCTTCTTCTCGACTTTTTCTGATAAAAAAAACTTTTCGAATAATCGTTCTGAAAATAATGAAACATGAATGTTTTCATTTTATTGTATACATAGAATTCGTCAGCTGAGTTTGCAAATTCTTTTATTGTTAGATGCATTGAGGTTTTTGTTATCGCAGCACTAAAGTTTCATTGCGAATATCCAAAGCAAGCAGCAAGATTGCTGCAGTAGCTTTTAAACTTCCAATGAAACTAAGATCGATTCGCTGAGTTTATGTCTGAATCATGCCATTTATTGAATTAACACCTTGCCAGCTAGAATTTCTTCATTAAACGATTGTGAAAATATTTCACAAACTCCTGTAGAATTCCTCAATCTTCTACAATTACGAATATAAAGTTCTTGATGATTCGGAATTTTTTATCCAATCATTGTGAAAGAATCCATTTCAAGCTAACCTCTGGGGAAAAATTTAAATTAAAATACTGATATTTTTGTTTAAAATGGATTTTACGGATAATTTTTATTCTTTTCATATTTAGAAACATTTTCAAGTACATATGGTATGATGGAAATTTTTTTACATTCTCATCAAAAATGAGAAAGTATTCAAAATGTGCGATTTTTGACTTTTGTTTGGTTTTTAGGTCATAAATAAATTAATCATAAAGGAAAAACCAAATATTTGTAAGTATCTTCTTCCTGATTTCACAGTCTTTAGGTTGATTCTAGAATGTTTTTTTAAATTAAGCATAATCAATCAAACATTTGTTCATTTCAAAATCTGGTTTGAATAAATCTGGTTTGTATCTAATAAATTCAATTTTTGTATTTATTTAACTTTTATTATTTAGTTTTTGATTTTTGCCTCAGTGTTTGATTGTCTTTATTGTTTCAATATTTTTTTGTAACTATTTTATTCATGAGTTATCGTATTGCATTTTTATACAATTCTGTAATGATCATTAAAGGATAAAATTTTTTAATTAAAATCAGCTTGAATTATCTTAAATTATCTTAAATTATTTTAAATTGTCTTAAACTATCTTAAATTATTTTAAATTATCTTAAATTATCTTAAATTATCTTAAATTATCTTAAATAATCTTAAATAATCGTAAATAATTTAAATTCCAGACTACCTTTTGTTCCAAAAAAGTGACAATATTTTGCATAATATGTTTTAATTTGGAAACGATCAGTCAAAACTGCTTTGCACTAAATTAATGCTTTTCTAAAAGTTTACTAAATTGTAGAAAATGATTTAATTAATGTACATAGTTTCTTCCATTCTTTCGGTTTAGCAATTTCTCCTGCTTATATATCTGCGAGTTGTTTTACTTTCAGCTGCAAAGTACACCACTGCATTTATTAACATCCCGAGAAGTAATAAGCAAGTTGCCAAGAAGTCCCTTAAATTTTCAAAGGGATGTTGTAAAATGTTTCAAAGCTTCGAAATATGCTTACTAGAAGTTTTCCAGATCTCGCTGTTAAGAGTATAATAAAATCATTTGTTAGCAGAAACTGTACCATCAACAACTTAACTCTCTGTAATGTTTACAAACTAGTTTATTAACCATCGTAAAAAATAAATCACCAAAGTAATTCAATTTGTCACTAGGTATTGAAAAACTTCACTGAATTGCGTTATTTCCTACAGTTTTGTATCTTTTATTTCAGAGCACTGAATTCTTGCGTTCACAGAAAAAACAAAATGTTATTTTTTAATCCAACACCTGTTAAATTTCAAATCGAATTGGGATTCCATGACTGTACAAATCCAAATTCATTTTGTAACTTATCATTTTGTTATTCCTGTGAATTCCTGTGAAAAAAATTTAACATTTTTTGTTTAAATTCTATCTATTAAGTATATAATAGCAGATTTGGTACAAATTATTAAAAATCTGGTAAAAATTGTGGAAAGTCAGGTAAAAGTTGTTGGAAATCTGGTAAAAATTGAGGATTCGCGTGCAATAACTGCCTCTGAACTCACATGTAACTATTTTTGTTAGAAAAAATCTGGCACAAAGTGGGAATAGGGGTAATAAAGGCAGTTGCATGCGGACCTTCAATTACCTTCAATTCTGGTAAAAATTGTAAGACAGTATGGTAAAATTTAGTTAACTGATGATTTTTTTTTATTATTATATATTGTTTACATCACACACTGGAAGTTTTCGAATTTTCTTTTCTTTCAAAGTAGATAAAAGAATAAAAACGATATTTTTTTTTCTTTGTTGAGAAATGGAACAAATGATGACAAATTCTTATTAAATTGTAGGAAAATGAATCAATTGTGTATATTATTGAAAAACGTGTTTTGAACAAATTTTGGGTGATTGCAGGAGATTTTGGTTTCCTTTTTGGTGTAATAATTTTAGTATTTTAACACATCGTTGGAGAGATGATTTTGAAAGATAGGATGAAGACGAGGCCATAAAATTTTGCGTGTTAATCAGAATCTTGTTTCCATAATTTCTCACTTTCGAGTATCTCTCTCTTTCTCTTTGTTTATCTCTCTCTCTCTCTCTCTCGCACACAACTCGCCTCTCTGCGTAACGAGACATTGTCGGCCATTGTACCATTTACACAATTTCACGATTTCAGTCCCATTGGACAGTTTACTGTGCGCTTACACATGCACTTCTACCTTCATCTCCATATATATTCACACGTACAGTGTATAAATATATATTATATACAGTGAAACAGACATCGCTCTATGCATATAAATAGGTATCACTATGAACATATAACTAGATAACATCATATAGATGTAACTAAATATCACCATGTGCATGTGCAGATAGAACCATACACGTAAATTATGGCTGTTTCTTGTAATTCTCTACTGCAACTTTTTAATTTCAAATATACGATTTTTTACTTTGTTGAAAAGTCACTCATGAGTAATTCAAATTCATTCAAATTATTACAAAGAATAACTTTGTATTCGATTCATATACGAAAACTGACAAACATTTGGCAACTAATTAGTTAATTGAAAATTTATTTTATTTGGAATAAATAAAACTGTTTTGAATGAAGCTAATATATGAAGCTAATATATGAATCTAATATACATATCTGTTTGCTACATAATTAGATTCTTTAATGAAACATTTATTTGATCGTATATCATATTTGATATTTAAATTTAATATTTGTTTGATCCAAACAAACTTTTTCCAGTGTAATTATATCACTTGGAATCGAATTTCATTCTTCAAAAAAAACTTGGAAAGGATAAAGTTATGTACTTTTGTATAATAAAATTGTATTTTCACTTACTTTTATCGAAAATACATGAGACACTTAATGTAATAATGATAAAGTATAAAACATTGAATTTACAGTAAAATATTATGTATTTAAAGTAAAATATTACGTATTTAAAGTAAAATATTGAATTTACAGTAAAGTATTATGTATTTAAAGCAAAATATTGAATTTACAGTAAAGTATTATGTATTTAAAGTAAAATATTGAATTTACAGTAAAGTATTATGTATTTAAAGTAAAATATTGAATTTGAAGTAATAAATTCGAATATTGGGCAACTATTTTGGCACTGATGCATTTATAAAATGTAAATTAATACAATTGCATAAATTACTCATGTACATTACATGTACATGTAAATTACTCAAGTACAAACGTTTCTACACGTAAATTACTAATGTTCTGACATTTCCACGTGTAAATACGCACACACTTACGACTACAAACACAAAAGCATAATTATACAAATACATATGGCAATAGAGGCGTATTTTCATCTAAAATGGCACATACATTGTTACAAAAGTAGAGGGTGAATTTGGAACTCCAGTCTCGGCGAAAAGTTCGTGAGAGTCGAGGGTAGTTGTGGATTACATTTGTAACTGTAAAAGTACGTATTAAAGTGTAAGAATTTACGTGTGTGAGTGCCAGCACGTGAGTGTATGTTTCCATGTGTATAAACGCGTGTGTACTTCTAAAGATGTGTGTGCAGTATAGACGTGTGTATTGTACAGACATGTGTATGTATACGTGCATATGTATACGTGTGTATAGATAGACGTGTGTATAGATAGACGTGTGTATGGATAGACGTGTGTATGAAAAGACATGTGTATGTAAAGACGTGTGTACGTAAAGATGTATGTATATAAAGACGTGTGTATGTATAGATACGCTTATTCGTGTGTACATACATGTGTGTTCATACATAGAGTACGTATAACTGTAGATTTTTGTATGTGTGTATGTGTGGGCTGGTGGTTATGCGTGGGCGTGAGAGTGTGAGTCAGTGCGTACACACGTGCTATTGATCGCTCGAGTCGCTCGTTGCTCTCACTGCCGACTACTGGCCGCGTGGCAGGGGTGCCAACCGCATTCCCGCTAACTCTATTCTCTTAGGAACCCAACACTCATGTACCCATACATCTCCATCCCCTTTCACCTACAGCATTATGCGATTCAGACTTATCCCTGTAAATGTAAGCCATTGCAAAATGCATCTTGGCCCCTCCTCAGATCTAGGAATTCTTTTTCAGTAAATGAAACAAATAAATGCCTTTCCTTAAAGCTCGCCTTTTTTTCATTTACCCTCCCAGCACAGACAAAATTAACGATTCACTCGAATTAAACTTCTAAATTAGAATGCAGGAACATTTGACCTTAGTTTTAATACTTTTTTTGTTATTCTAATTGCAAATCATTATTAAATTTCCCATGTTTATTTAAATATCGACCGAGTGATTGAATCGACTATTCTTGAACAAATCATTATTATTATTATCATAATTCTATAGTCATTATACTGTCATTTTACTAGTCATACTAGCCATTTTACTAGTCATACTAGCCATTTTACTAGTCATATTAGTCATTTTACTAGTCATATTAGTCATTTTACTAGTCATACTAGTCATGTTACTAGTCATACTAGTCATTTTACTGAATTTTATTGTTATTGCTAACATACAGAGGCATTTTTACACCTCTGGGATTCCATATAGTGTATGTGTGCTTTTCGTTATTAGTTATCAGCTACAATTAACATCAATAGTTGATTGATCCAAACGAAACATTGCCAATCACATAGAGCCGAAAAAACTGAAACGAAAAGTCCTCTTTTGTTTTTTGCTATCTACAACAGTTTCTGAGTAATTCAGGTTCGAAGTTGACCAATCAGGGGCGACTTACAGCAGAAAGTCTGAAGTCAAGGTCAAGCGCTAATCCCCACGTTTACTCCGCCCCTTTGCGCATCGTCTCACAGACCGTACGTTACTGGTCAACTTTAAAGCTAAATAACTCGAGAACTATTGAAGATAGCACAAAATGCCGAAAGACTTTTCGTTCTGTTTTTTGATCATAAGACAAGAGTGTTAAAAAAACAAAATTCCTCAAAAATGAGACGATTCAGATATTTAGGTGTTCAATTATTGCACAAAACAAGAAAAAAAGTAAGAAAAAAAAAACAAAGTACAAGAAGTTCGAATAATGCACAAAGTAACATCAAGTTACAAAAAGTGTTCCAATAATGCAAAACGAACAACGTACAAAGTACAAAAAAAGCGAAAATAGGAATCAAACTAGAAACAAAAATATAAATAAAAATTTGGGCTTTCTTTGGCAACGTGATGTGTCTATAATACGGTACAAAAAATCTGGTTACAAATACAATTTGACTTTATTGAACTGACAGTGTTGGCACTCACGCGATTTAAAATACCCTGAATACTTTAGTAAGCGTTGCACGCACACCGTCACTCACGTATCCCAAGAAAAATGCTTTATCTCAACGCTCGAGTACTTACTTGGATAATGATATTCAAGTGCGCTATTGAACAAAATTTTTTCTGAGCTTGTTTTGCTGAAAGGAAAAAAGTTTATGAAGCTATAAATTCTCTTCTTTCAATTACGAGTCAATCGTCTCTAGATCTCTCATTCCAATCATTATAATTGCATAATAAATCATTAATTGTATGTTAATACTAAGGGCACAAGAATGCTTTCGAACAAAAACGAAATTGTCACTTCCAAACAAGTACAATTTAAAACGCACATTCTCGAGCACAACAAATTAAAATAGATTTTCTGAATCAGTTTCAATTAAAACAATTTTAAACTAGTTTTAATTAAATTTCCTACAAAGTGAACTTTTTTTTAATGAATTCTAATTATTTAATTCATTTTAATTAAAATAATTACAAATGTGTTTATAATCACAAAAAACGCGTGTTTCTAGAAACACTTTTTCGTTAATTTTTTAAAATATTTTGTTTATTTTCTTTAAATTATTTTAATTTTTTTTTATTTTCGTTAAATTATTTTGACATTTTGTTTACTTTCGTTAAATTATTTTAATATTTCATTTATTTCAATAATAAATCTGACTTTTTTAGATGTATGAAATATGCTTTCAGGATATTGTAAATATTAACAAGAAATTTTTACTAGGTAACTGTGAAAAGGGGAAAAAGTTATTATTGTCGAAAACCATTAATCGACGCGTTGTTGCTCGAGAGCTGTTGGAAGTTTTTTATGGATTTATTTTTTTTTTGGACAGTTACGATTATGGTTACGAACAGAATGTAATGAACGACATATTTACGTCCCTTTGTTAAATCAGTGTTTCAACTTCAACCATGGGTCGATTTGCATATAGTTAATTCAACGGCTTCTAACGAGGGAGCTCATTTGTAAATGAGCATGTTGATTAGCCTGTAAATTATAATTAATTGTATAACGAGGTCCTTTCCCATTGATTGACATACTCGTATTAAACTATTTATTTGAAAAGTATAGATGACACGCTTTGCACAATCACAAAAACATTTACCTACATCGACCATTACCACTCTAATAGCATCGTCTCGTTACATTCGAAATATACGCTAATTGAATTTTCACTTCAAAATATACACACAAATTACATCTTGTCCAATAACTACCCTGATGTCTCATTAATTTGTTTCAATACTGAACATTCGTCTCTGTTTTTTTTTTAGTTTAGTAATAGCAAATAAATGATAGTTTGTAAAATAAATGTATTCTTAAAACGTCGATATTCCGTTACACGCCGATTTGGCTGTAAACTTTAAATTTGCACAAATCGGCTAAAAAAGTGCATATTTTATTGAAAATTACAGAAAATCTTTGAAAGCATGTTCAAATATGTAATTAATTGTTTATTACTGTTAATGATTGTTTGAATGGTTAATAATAGTAAATGTTAATAATGGTTAATAATTGCTAATAATTGTTAACAAATGCTGATAGTTATTCATAATTGCCAATAGTTGTTAATAATTGCCAATAGTTGTTAATAATTGCCAATATTTGTTCATAATTGCCAATAGTTGTTAATAATTGCCAATAGTTGTTAATAATTGCCAATAGTTGTTAATAATTGCCAATAGTTGTTAATAATTGCCAATATTTGTTAATAATTGCCAATAGTTGTTAATAATTGCCAATAGTTGTTAATAATTGCCAATAATTGCTAATAATTGCCAATAATTGCTAATAATTGCCAATAGTTGTTAATAATTCCTAATAATTGTTAATAATTGCTAATAATCATTAATAATTGTTCCACGTTTACAATAGGATTAGAATTCGTTTTAAAAGTTTAAAAAAAGTGTATTAAAATGTTAATGACTAATTAAAAAAGCGATTAAATGAATTTCTTAATGGCTAACTGAATTCTGCTATTCATGATTGTTATTTGTAATGAAATTCAGCTGCTTTTTTGGCCGTAACAATTATATTCTCTGCACATGCATCAAAATTAATTTCACCGCTCACAGACTCGTAAAATCGTTCTTCACGGTATTATTACTGAATCGTTCGTATGTATATATTATTCGTACACGCATCCCAGAAACTAGACACGTGTCTATGAAGTGTCCGGAAATGTATGCATTTCATTTCCCTGAAATCACATCAGGGAGAGCACTGACGGTGTGTCATATGCGCACCTACACCATAAGCAATAACCACGCATGCATATTAATTTAAATACGGCAAAATGTAGCATTTTGATAATACGGTATATTTCATATTTTAAATTAATTCAAATTTTTATATCAATTCAATTTTTTTCAACAATTGAACATTTTTGTATCAACTCTGCAATGTTTATATCAAACTGTATATCAATTGAAAATTTTGTACCAATTGTTTGTATACCAATTGAAATTTTTGTACCAATTGTTTGTATGTCGATTGCAATTTCTGTATCAATTGTTTGTATAACAGTTGACATTTTTGTACCAATTGTTTGTATATCAATTGGAATTTTTGTATCAATTGTTTGTATAACAGTTGAAATTTTT
>WNHD01004145.1:0-12418 GCA_011057455.1 Ganaspis sp. Gsp50 | reverse complement strand
TATTGTTGCTTAATATTGTTCCTTATTATTGTTGTTTATGTATTTCTTTAATATTGTTTTGAATTGTTTTTTAGCTTTAATTAAGTATTGCTCTTTACTAATGTTAATAATTTTTCATCCATATTGTTTGGTATTTTTATTCTTTATTTATTGTTCAGTATGGTTGTTTATTGTTGTTTTTCTTTAATAATTTTTTTCATTATTCTTCTTAGTTATTGTTTAGTATATTTGTTTATTACAGATATTCTTTAACATTGTTTGTAATTGTTGTTCTTTAGCCATTGTTTGGATAATGTTGTTTGGAATTGTTGTTCTTTAATGTTGTTTGATATTGTTGCTCTTTAATTAATGTTTGGAATTTTTGCTCTTAAAATTTGTTTGCTGTTATTATTGTTTAGTTATTTTTCAGTATTTGTTTTCAATATAGTTACTTAATATAGCTGTTTATTATTTTTGTTCGTTAATATTATTTGGTATTGTTGTTCTTTAGTATTATTGTGGACTGTTATTCTTTTATAGCTTCTGAGTATTTGTTTGGTAGTAGCTTAGTATTGTTGCTCAGTATTATTGTATATTATTGTTTTTCCATAATATTGTTTAGAATTGCTGTTTTTTTATTAATAATAATTGTTTAAAAGTTTTGTTCATGTTTCTTTAGTATTGTTGCTTAATATTGTTTCCTCGTATTGTTATTTACTTTAGAATATTCAAATTTATATTAAGGTCATGTCAAAGTTTAGGAAAAAAACAAAAACAATGTCAATGCAAAGTGAATTATTTCTGGACCGTCTAATTTGTAAACGAAATAGGGCTTTGTCTTATTTTTGTGAAAAATGGCAATAGCACTTATAAAATTTGGTTTTTATACCTTTTTTGTGTGAAAAACATTAAAAATGTATAAATTATGAAAATTAAATATGTGCAGATCGTACAGATTCGTCCTCGGATTCCTGTCAATTTTCTGGACCGTCTCATTTCTATAAAACGCTTCCAAACACTAAACGCTATTCCACAATTAGTACTTATACATTAAATTTTGTTTCTATACCACGCAGAAATCAAACTTTTACTAAAAATGGTTTTTATTACAACACAACTTTGTATTATTATCCCGTTGATTTCATGTACAAATTGACAGGATAAAGTTTCGACTGCTTCCAGTAGTCGGCGCTCACGCGCCAATTTGTCGGAAAACGAGCAGTAGTTTGAAACTGGCGCGGAATTCAAATGTTCAATTAATTATACAATATTTATTAATTAATGCAATATAATAGTTCATAATAAATAATAAAAAAGAGGTAATTATACTCTGTTTGCGTACAAAATATTTTAAATACACTTATATACATATATATTATAAAAACTGAATATGTACAGATTTGGGTGCCAATTTTCTGGACCGTCCCATTTGAAAAGGAAATATCGTTTTGACTTCTTTTTGACCAAAATGGCAAAAGCACTTGTGAAATGTGGTTTCTATACTCTTTTTGGTTAAAAAGCATAGAAAATATATATAAATATATATTATTATAATCAAATGTGAGCAGATTCGTCCTCGAATTTGTGTCAATTTTTTGGACTGTCTCATTTTCATATAACACTTCCAATCACTAAACGCTATTTCACAATTAATCTTCATATACCAAAGTTGGTTTCTATACCCTGTAAAACTCATTCTTTTACTAAAAATGTTCTTAATTACAATAAAACTTTTCATTATCATACCGTTAACAACATTGTTGAGCATGCGCATAACTATGTTTCCAGCAAAGGCCAACAACGGTTCGTCTGCTATTTCAAAGTCGCCGAAATAGAAAATTTTATTGAATGGTTATCAGATATCGTGTGAAATAATAAATAAAATTTAAAGAAAACAAAATAACACACAGGAGACAATGTAAAATATATTAATAATATTTAAAAAGTGGTGTGTGAATTTTTTGTCGAAGTATTTTGTCTAAATAATGGTAATAAATTAAGTTCGTCAAAGATTTGGAGGTTGTGTTTGTTATTTGTTTACAAATGTGTCTTGAAGGAAAACCGGCAATTAGTGAAAAATGTGTAAAAATTGAATTGTTTTGGCAATAAAACGTGAAATTCAACATTAGTGTGTATTCATATTGCGACAGGAAAAAAATGACAGAAATCGTGAGTATATTTTTCATAGTTTCAAATTACTTTAAAAAAGATTCAAAATGTACATACACTTTCTTATAGACTTACGTACGACATGAATACTTTGTAAGTTTATAACTGATGGCAAAGCAAACGTAAATTTATAATATTCTAATAAATAATTGATTAAACAGAAAGTAATTACCAAAAGTGTATTGACAGTAACAATTATCAATATAATACTATCTACTATTATATCAATTATACTATCTTTTATTGAAATCATTACGTTTATTGTTAAATAAAAATAAAAATTTATTCTTTAAAAATGTGAAAATTTAAAACAAAAATTATCTTTTCTTGTTTTAAAACAAACTCGTTTTTTTTCTTTGAAAATTTAATTTCATATAAAATTTTTATGACAATTCTAAAGAACATTCAAATATTTTTAAATAACAACGAACAGGTTAATAATAAACAATATTTTCTTTCAGATAACCTAAAAAGTGTATTAAAAATTATCAAGATAATAAACTGCAAGATGCTTATAAAATATTATAATTTGACATCCAGTCACATTTACATTTATAGAGCTACAAAACAATTAAACAATAAGAATTAATTACTAATTCATAAACGAAAAATTTGCAAATCTTGCAATTTGAATAATTACCAGATGAATTGAGGATTATAAAAAGAGAAATTAATAATCATTCCGGGAAAAATTATACTAATTATTTATAATAAGGTCATCAGCAATTAGTCAATATGATTGTTTTGACAAGTTAAATTTTACAAAAAATGTTAATATGTAAATCTCAGAACAAATGAAAAATGGTATTTTGAAAGGGATAAAGAGGATGAGCAGCATCAATTTTAATGAAAAAAGCATTCTACAAGTTCTAGCAACCTCGTCTTTTTAATAATTATAATAAATAATAAAAGACATAATGTATGATTTTAAAATTACTTTACAAATTTGTTTTTTAGGTTGCAAACGAGAGGATGAACAAAATGGAAAAAGGAACCACACAGCAGCAGAAACAGACATTCTATAAAGAAAAGAAAAAAAGCATGTTAGAAAATCTGACAAAACATCACCACCATGGACGGAAATTTACATTTTAATAGAACATCGTTAATTTTTTTTTGGAAAATTCGAAGGTTATTGAAAAACGCATAGCAGAGATTTATTTATCTAACAACTATTTTGGTCCTTTGTTTAATTTCTATTTGTGAGTCAGACATGGGTCTTAGTCGAATTTCGCAGTTTCTTGTCTTCAAGAATAAGAAAATCTTATTTCAATTGAAAAAAGAATATTTTTTAAAAAAAGATACAAATTTTTAAATCTACATTGTAATAAATTGCATATTTAACCATTGTCTTAGTTAATTTAGTTTCCATTTGTGAATTAGAAGAAGGTGCTATATGCATTTTTTAGGTTTCTATCTTCAAATATCAAAGAAAGCAAGTTTTAGTCAAAAAATAACTTTTTTGGAAATAATCAAAAATTTAAAATTAACATCGCTAAAATCAGTTTTTTGAACAATTATTTCGGTTATTTTAATTTCTGTTAGTGAATTAAAGATAGGTTCTTGTTATAATTCATAGTTTCTTGTTTTCAAGTATCAAAAAATACAGTTTTTTCTTGAAAAACTACCTTTTTTTGGAAAAAGACAAAATTTGAAATTCGCATCGCTATAATTTATGTATTTAACAAACATTTCTGTTAGTATAGTTTAAATTGGTGAATTAGAGATACGTTCTATTTGAATATCATATAGGTTTTAGTCATCAAGTATAGGAAAATCAAATTTTAGTCGAAAAAGGACCTTTTGTTGAAAATGTCGAAGATTTAAAAGATTTATTGCGATATTTAACTTATTTCACAAGTTTAGATTCCGTTTTTCGTTTTTAAGTATAAAAAAAATCAGATTTGTGTCGAAATACGAAAATTCCTCGTTAAAAGTGAAACATTTAATATTCTCATCATTTAAATTTGTTTATTTTACAATTATTTCTGTTAATTAAGTTTCCATTTCTGAATTAGAGAAGAGTTCTTGTTGAATTTCATAGTTTCTTCTTTTCAGTTGTAAAATAAATAATATCTTAGTCGTAAAACGCCTATTTCTTAAAAAAACATGCAAGTTTAAAATTTGCATCACAAAATTTGTTTATCTCACAATTACTTATGCTTCTTTATTTCCTATTTGAGAATTAAAGATAGGTTTTAGATTAATTTTATTGCTTTTGGTTTTTAAATTTAAAAAAAACCAGATTTTTGTAGAATAACGACCATTTTTTTGAAAAAGTCAATCTTTCAAAATGAGTATCTCGATAATTTGTTTAGTTAAACATTATTTCTGTTGGTTTAGTTTCTGTTTGTAAATTAGGGATAGGATCTATTTGAATTTCATCGTTTTTTGTCATCAAGTATGAAGAAAAAACAAATTTTATTCGAAAAAGGACCATTTTTCGGAAAATGTTAAAGATTTAAAATGCTTATTGCGATAATTTATTCATTTAACAATTATTTCTCTTAGTTTAGTTTCCCTTTGCGAATTAGAAGAAGGAGCTATATGAATTTTATAGGTTTCTGTCTTAAAATATCAAAAAAGAAGCAAATTTTAGTCGCAAAACGACCTTTTTTGGGAGAAAGCAAAGATTTTAAATTCACATCGCTAAAATTAGTTTATTGAAAAATTATTTCAATTAGTTTAATTTCTCTTTGTGAATTAAAGATAGTTTCTAATTGTAATGCACAGTTTCTTGTTTTTAAGTATTAAAAAACACAGTTTTTTCTTGAAAAACGACCTTCTTGGAAAAAGTAAACGATTTAAAATGAGTATCGTGATAATTTGTTTATTTAACAATTGTTTTCATTAGTTTAGTTTCTTTTTATGAATTAGAGACAGGTTCTCGTTAAATTATGTTGTTTTGTAATCGTGCTTTGTAAGCGTGAAGCTTTTTGACTTTCCAAATATAGTCTAAATAGACTTACTTTCATCTAAAAAGCTTCAATTCGAAGTTTGATGGAAATGTCTAATCAGGATGTATCTGTGTGTGTATAGATGTCACTTTCCTTTGTCGTTAGTGAATCTCGAGAACGCTTTGATTGATTTTAATAAAATTTGGTGGAGTTTTTATACTCATAAATAACAAGATTTTTATTTAGACATTTATCTACATTCTCCTTCAGATTTTTTCGATACCACTTTTTTTCCAAAAATACGGTTTTATGCATAAAATTTTATTTCTTTTTAAAAGTTTTAAGTAATTAATGAAAACATGGATTTTATTTCATCGAGGCGAATCTATTGACCTATACAAAGATGTAAGTAGTAAAATACTTTGAATTGTTAATGTTTTTTTATTAAATGATATATTTAAAACCAAGTTAAATACATGGAGATACAATGCTAGACCCGGTTATATTGTCCACCCCTACCACCTCGACCACCACGACCTCCTCGATTATCACGACCTCCTCGACCTTTTCTACCATTTATGGTCCTTAAAGTCTTATAGCAGACGTTCCTGAGAACCTGAAAACATATTAAATTTGTAATTACTCTCCTTCTTTCTATTTATAAATAAAATGGTTTAAAAAAGTTGTTTTTACTTGAATTTTTCTTTAAATAAAATGAGCTATTGTTTAAAACTGCTTCAAGTAACTAGAAACATTAACTAGAAGTAAAATAAATTTTAAAAGTTAAACTATCAAACCTCAAAATTTTGATATTTTTAACATTAAATTGTAATACTAACATGGTGTCTAGCGAACTGGCATTTTCAAATTCCCAGCGAATTCCTGGATCTCAGGACCTGATTTTCCCGGATTTTTTAAAACTAATATAATCAATTTAATAATATAATAAGGGGTACTAAAAAGCTTATTATTGTTTTTAATCAATTTTCTTATTTTTAATGTATTACATAAGAAAATGATTAAAGAAAACATTCAAAAGGACAGATTAATAATAAGTTAACATGTCAGGGTTTCTACAAATCTTTCTACACAAAATTCCATGATTCTTCCATGATTTCCATGAGAAAGATAGAAAAATTTCCGTGATGTTTTTTAATATATTTTTTCATTAAAAAAGGCATTTTCCAGTATTTTGTAAGAATTTAATTTATTCAAGATCATTATTTTTAATTTTAAAACCATTCTAGGTATTTTGAAATGTTTTTAAATATTTTTAAGCAGTAGTCTAAAATATTATAATACTTTTAAAATATTTTAAGAACCTATTATTTTAAATAATTTATTTAATACTTAAAATGCTAATATCTTTAATTATAATGCAATATTTTGAAGTATTTTAAAGAATTTTAAAGAAATTTGAGTATATTTGAATATTTTTAAATATTTTTTATTGTTTTTAAATATTTTGCTAAGTATTTTAGAAGACTTTGAAGTATTGGGAAGTATTTGGAAATATTGTAAAGTTATTTTAAGTATTTTTTAGAGATTTTCAAGAACTTTTAAATATTTTTAAATAATCTGTTGTATTTTGAAATATTTTAAAGAAATGTTAAGTTTTCTTTAAATATTTGGTAGTAATTGGGAATATTTGGAAATAGTCTGAAGTATTTTAAAGACATTTTAAATATTTTCCAATATTTTGGAGTATTTTAGAGTACTCTGAAATAATTTATATACTTATAAAATATTCTGAAAAACTAATACTGTAAAATCTTTTTATGCTTTATTTAATACTTAAAATACTAATATTTTTAAGTACTTTGAACTATTTTAAAGTGTCTTCAAATATTTTGAAATCTTTTAAAGTAATTTTCAGTACAATTTTACAATATTTTGAAGTCTTTTAAGTATATTTAAATATTTTGGAGTATTGTTAAGTACTTTTAAATATTTTGAAGTATTTTAAAATATTTTGAAGTGTTATGAAGTATTCTGAACTATTTTGAATTAGTCTGAAGTATTTTGAAATATTTCAAAGATATTTTAAGTATTATTGCATATTTTGGAATAGTTGGAAGTAGTTTGAAGTAGTTTAAAGTAGCTTTAAGTAATTGGAAATATTTTAAAGAGATTCTAAGTAATATTTAATATTTTGAAGTATTTATAAATATTTTGAAGTTTTTTCTGTAAAAAAGAGTATAAATTTTTGGTAAAACTTAATAAACATCATAAAGTAATAAAGAAATTAAATAAAAAAATTAATTTACATGATATAAATGAAAATTCCCTGAGAATTCCAGGTTTTCAAGAGGAATAATGAAATTCCATGAGAATTCCAGGTTTTTTATGTTTTCCAAAAAACATTGACATTTGATATATTATACATGAGTATATATCGTAAAAATTTTGTAGTACGTTTTAGAAATTTTTGGGATATTTCTATCAAATTCTCTGTTTTTTTTGTTTCTCAGCTGAATTCCCGGCAAATTCCCGGATATCCAGGATCGCTTTAGACACCCTGTACTAAGAAAGTCTAAAAAAATGGAACCTCATCAAATGCGCTATATTCAAATTTTTAACTATTTTCTTTAACCATTTTAGCTCTTTAAAAGAAAAAAAAATATTAAAGTTTGAGAACATGCAAATCAAATGTTAATAAATACGCATAAAAATTTTCCCTTTCCATCCAAAGTTCGTTTAGAAGATAAATTTATTTAAAAATTGCTCAATTTGTCACGCTCAGCTAACACTTATTTTATACCATGAAGTAGGAGTACTTTCAACTTCATCGTTTTTAACTTCAAAAATGACTTTTGAGTGTAATGTTTTTATTAATTTGAATTACTTTTATACTTGAAAAATATTTTCTAGGCGCATTTAAGATAATTTGATTTTTAAATTTTTAATTACGTTACTCATTTTGTATTGATTTTCGTTCGTTTGATCAATTAGACTCAAAAACAAAAATATTAAAAAATTATAGTAAAACTGAATTAATTTATGTTTTGAACAAGTTAAGACACCAACGCTAAGCTGTTGGTGCGTATTCATTTACATTTGATTTGCACGTTCTCAAAAATTCATAATTTTTTAATTGAGGGGCTACATGCAATAACTCGTTAGATTCTCGAAACGAGTAGAAATATTGTCCCCTGAAAAATTTGAAAGTCGAATTTTCAAAGTCAAAAATTTAATATTTTTTTATTGTAGAGTTGTTTAGAAACTAAAAATACATCTTCTTTTTCTTTAGAATCTTTCTTTCTGTGATGAATATTCTTAATAAAAAAATAGAAAAACAAAAAAAATTCCATTAAAAAAACCATTACTTATTAATAATTACACCGTCATATCTGGGACAAATATTGTTGCATTTTAATGAAACTTGGTCCAGTAATTCAGTATATAATAAGAACGCTTGTAGTGGAAGCAAAAATGTAAGAAAAGAATATTGTTTAATAATAATTAATAACAAAGTAATGAGGATGGAAATACGCATTTTCAAAACTTAACATGCGGGCGATTTTGCGTTCAGAATGAGACTGAAGAGACTTTCAGTGAGAAAGCTTTTCGTTTAATATTAAAGAAGTTTTTTATCAAGTTTCGAAAAGATTGATTAATAATTTGTTGAAATACAGCTGTTTTTAGAAACAACGCGCTACCGTCAACGATTGTGCCTGTGTATTTCCAAAGGTCACTGCGGTGAGTCGGCTTCATAGAATCATTGTTTTGGTGTTGACGGAAGCGAGCTGTTTCTAAAAACCGCTGTATTGACACAAATTATTAAGCTATCTTTTTGAAACTTGGTAAAAAACTTCTTTAATATTACACGAAAAACTTTCTCACTGAAAGTCTTTCAGTCTCATTCTGAACGCAAAATCGCCCGCATGTTAAGTTTTGAAAATGCGTATTTCCAAACTCATCACTTTGTTATTAATTATTATTAAACAATATTCTTTTCTTACATTTTCGATTCAACTACAAGCGTCCTTATTATATACTGAATTACTGTACCAAGTTTCATTAAAAGGCAACAATATTTGGCCGAGATATGACGGTGTAATTATTAAAAAGTAATGGTTCTTTTAGTAAATTTATTTTTTGTTTTTCTATTTTTTTATTAAAAACATTCATCATAGAAAGAAAGTCCAAAGGAAAAAAAGATGTATTTTTTTTTCTAAACAACTCTAAATTAAAAAAATATTAAATTTTTGATTTTGAAAATTCGACTTTAAAATTTTTTAGGAGACAATATTTCTATTAGTTTCGAGCATCTAACGAGTTATTGCATGTGGTCCCTCAATTTTCTTTAAAAAAGTTATAGAGATTTATAATTTAGCAAAATTTTAAAATTTGACAAAAAAACAAAAAGTACGTCCATTTTTTGAAAAGTTAAAATAGTCTATTTTCTCTATTACAACATATTTTTTTGAAATCTGTTTTGTGAATAGGTGTTAGTAATTGTATGAACAATATTTTCCACCAAAAAAATGTTTCTTTGAAAATATTAAAGTCAATCAATATTAAAATTAAATCATCTAACGCTCTCTAAATTTGAATTAGTCATTTCCCAGGAAAAATATACCTATTGAGAAATTTCTTTATGAATCGTAAATTTTAAGAATGCGGATTTACGATTGATGTTTTGAATAGGTTTGAATCGGAGTTGGTCTTAATCGGGGATATCTATATGATCTCCTATTGACGAGAAATTTTCTGAATCTGTTTTGAGAATTATGAATCGGAGCCAACATTTTCAAATTAGGCTGTCAAAAACAATAAATCGGAAACTTCCGATTTAAGCCACTCAAAATAGTTTTGAATCGGAAGTTTCCGATTTATTGTTTTTGACAGCCTAATTTGAAAATGTTGGCTCCGATTCATAATTATCAAAACAGATTCAGAAAATTTCTCGTCAATAGAAGGTCATATAGGTATCCCTGATTAAGACCAACTCCGATTCAAACCTATTCAAAACGTTAATCGTAAATACGCATTCTTAAATTTACGATTCAAAAAGAAATTTCTCAATAGGTTTCTTTTTCCTGGGTTTCTACTAATTAATAGGGTACAAGTCGTCCATTTATTGAAATAGAAAAGTGGAACTAATTGTTAGTCGAAAACTACTAATTTTTGAGTTCAATATCACTATTTTCACTAGAAATCTACTAAAATAATCGTATTATATTAATCGAATTAGCAGAAAGCTACTAATTGGAGTATTAGTTTGCTACTAAGAGTAAGGGCGATTCAACGTAAAATTTGCACCCACATTTTAAATTCAACCAAAACTTTTTTTTTCATTCTTTATAGAAAAAAATTATACGTATTTTTTCATTTTTTTTCGAGGCAAAATGCGCGAGTTATGATTTTTTAAAAATATACCTATTATCATTGGACTGTCAGTTTAAAACTATTGAATTGACAAAAATTTCGATACTAAAAAAAATGTTTCTTCTTTCCTTGACTTTTGAATAATATTAACAAAAAAAAAATGTTTTTTAAATTTTTTATAGAAATTAATTAATATTTTATAAACAAATTAGGGTTTTTTTCAATTTGGGTTATTTTGATTTTCGTTATTTTTTGTTATTATACACCTGGGAATGTTAGAAACATTTTGCAAAAGATTCCAGACTGTTGTCATATATATATTTCTTTCAAAGACTATTCTACCAATTTTTCCCACTGTGCTGCGCGCATATAACTAACACTTGGAGTTCGAAAAATAATTTTAACACATTAAACATATCAGTCCCACTCTGAAATCTTTTTCAAAATGTTTCTAACATTCCCAGGTGTATAATAACAAAAAATCATATCAAATCAATAACGAAAATCAAAATAACCCAAATTGAAAAAAATCCTAATTTGTTCATAAAAAATTAATTAATTTCTATAAAAGATTTAAAAATCATTTTTTTTTGTTAATATTATTCAAAAGTCAAGGAAAAAAGAAACATTTTTTTTTAGTATCGAAATTTTTGTCGATTCAATAGTTTTAAACTGACAGTCCAATGAAAATAGGTATATTTTTAAAAAATCAAAACTTTGAAAATTTATAACTCGCTCATTTGGCCTCGAAAAAAAATGAAAAAATAGGTATCATTTTTTTCAATAAAGAATGAAAAAAAAGTTTTGGTCGAATTTAAAATGTGGGTGTAAATTTCACGTACGTGGAATCGCCCATAAGTATCATTTTACTATTTCAATAAATGGTCGACTTTCCCCATCTTCATTATTGGAAAATTACTAATTCAAATGAATTCTCTTTTAACTTACATTTAAGGTTTTTTCATTTTTTTTTAGATTCTCCTCCCTTTTTTTTTGATTATTTTCTTCCGCTTTTAATTTTATTCTCTCCTTCTCCAAGTTCGACTTTTCTTTCTCCACCTCCCAGTTCCATATTCCCATTTGTGGATAGTAGTTGGGTGGGGAAGGGCCCCAAATGGTATTGGGTAAGGTGAATGCAGGAAATTGCGGATATGGTGAATAGGGTTGGAAAGAAGGTGGAGGATAGGAAGTTGAAGGTGGTCGATAGGAAGTTGAAGGTGGTGGATGGGAAGTTGAAGGTGGTGGATAGGAAGTTGAAAGCGGTGGATAGGAGGTTGAAGGTGGTGGATAGAAAGTTGAAGGTGGTGGACGGGAAGTTGAAGGAGGTGGCTAGGAAGTTAAAGGAGGTGGATAGGAAGTTGAAGGTGGTGGATAGAAAGTTAAAGGTGAAGCTGCAGGATAGGAAGTTGGAGGTGGAAATGAAATAGGTGACCAGGGAGGAGGAGACGAAAGCGGCATTGGGAGACGATGCGGAGGAACTGGTGGAGGCAGTGGAGGCGCACCGATGACAGCTCCGGAAAGTGGTGCCGGGGGAGGAGCAACATCAGCTACAGCCGCACCGACGACAGCTCCAGGAAGCGATGCCGGAGAAGTTTCCGCAGCAACTACAGCTGCACCGGTGTTAACCCCAGGAAGCGGCGCCGGAGGAGAAAGAACAACACCTGCAGCTGCACCGACGACAGCCCCAGGAAGCGATGCCGGAGGATCCATAACAACTGCACCTGCACCGACGACAGCCCCAGGAAGCGATGCCGGAGGATCCATAACACCTGCAGCTGCACCGACGACAGCCCCAGGAAGCGGTGCCGGAGAAGGAAGAAAATCACTTGCAGCTGCACCGACGACAGCCTCAGGAAGCGGTGCCGGAGGAGGATTGACAGCAATTGCAGCTGCACCGGCGTTAGCCCCAGGAAGCGGTCTTGGTTGCAGAGAAGTGGTCTGACTGCCCCTGCCCCTACGTCCCCTTGTACTTGTTCCTTGGAGAGGAGGAAAATTCTCTGACCCAAGAGAGAAGCATTCTACAAAAAGATAAATTAAATTAA
>WNHD01004144.1:3830-15421 GCA_011057455.1 Ganaspis sp. Gsp50 | reverse complement strand
CAATAACTCAAAATTCAATTAATTATAAATACATTCTGGAAAGTAAATACTCAGTTAATCAAAAGTTAAATTAACTTTCAATTAACTTTCAATTAACTTCCAATTAACTTTCTATTAACTTTCAATTAACTTTCAATTAACTTTTAAATAAATTTTTAAATTGTTATTTATTGTTTATTATTATTTTTAATTAACTTTTGAATAAACTTTTAAATAAACTTTTACGTACACTTTTAAATAACAATATAAACAATGTTTTTAATGGTATGAAATTTTTCAGAAACGACAAACGCCCGAGTCTTGTACTTTAGCATATTTTCAATGTGTTGTCTGCTGGGTTTGGCGACTTGGCAAGTTTTCTACTTGAGGCGTTATTTCAGAGCGAAGAAGCTCATAGAATGAGTGTTGTCTCATTTGTCAATCCTCTTAAAAACTGTCAAAGACTTGAGAAAATAAAAAATTGTAATGACCTTTGCGAAGTTTTGACAATAATTGTCAATCCTGTAAAGTCTCTGATGATAAATCTTCGCGCAAAGTGCAAATCTTGAGCGTAATGCCATGTAATAATGTACAAAAGAGAACCGACCATCCTTCATCGTTAACAATTTTTGTAATTTACAAACAACTCATTCATATACTTAAAATCTCATTTTAAATGGCAACAAAGGCGAGAGTGATGCATATTTAACAAATTCCAATTCAGTAAAGCAAAGCGAATCTTTTTGATATTTTGCCCACAAATATTCCGAGAAAATTAATTAATTAATTACTTAATTATTTAATTAATTATTTAATTCATTCATTAAACTATCGAGAAGAACATTGATTGTAAGAAATTGTATTCGAGAAACGAATTTAATTTTTTTAATTCAGTGTAATTGAAAATAGAAGTTTTTTCATTAAAAGTAGAATTTAATTCAATTGAAAATTAATCCAATTGCAGATAGAAGTTAATTTAATTAAAAATTCAAGCAGAAATAGAGTTTAATTTATATGAAAGAATTCGATTTTTTCGACGAAACGAACGATTTGCTTCGCTTTATTTTTACTATAAGCAATCGAGTGATTTAGTTGTTACTAAATAAATCATAATTAAGGTATTTGAGGTATTTGGGATTTTTTACTCGTGATTTTTTCATTCCTGTTTTTGTTTTCCTTCACAGTGAAATAAAATTCATTATTTAAGAATTGCGTGCAATTTTTTTTCGCTAGAAAAATATACGCTAGAAAAATGTTATACAAGTCATTCAGAGCGAACTTTTTATTCGTGATATTTTGTTTTTTAAGTGTGTACTTCTGGATTAAATGAACTTGTGCAAATAAAGTTGATATTTATCATAGATTTCAACCTATTTTTGGGATAATTATAGATAACAAGCTTCTTTTCTTGTAAATTTCAAGACGAAAACCTGTAACATAAATTTATATCTGTAGATTTAATATCAAGTTTGTAACGTTAATTTATAATTTGTAACGTTAATTTATAATTTGTAACGTTAATTTATAATTTGTAACGTTAATTTATAATTATTTTAATTAGATATTGATTATTGAAATGAATTAATTCCGTTTCATATTAATTCCATTTTTATTAAATTGGTTCAGAAACATACAAAAACAATTTGTTAACATCAAAAATCAAATGACGTTTTTAAACAGCATGTAATAAAATTATATAATAAAATCAGTATAAATTTATTTAATTGTAATATTTCAATAAAAAAAAACAGTAAATAAAGCATTGCAATATTACAAAAATGGGGATTTGAAATCAATTATTTAAAAACGAATTTGAGATTCAAGAAATTTAAATTAAGGGCCTATTTCACGTTTAGAAATTTGTATCTATTTTACCTAATTATCAATATAAAAAATTTGAAATTTCGTTTGAAATTTATTTTCTTTGTAATTAGTTTTTTGAAAATAAGTGAAATTTGAATTTCGCGGGTTTTTAAACGGTTGGTAGCACTGGCTGTCAAAATAATAAAGATGGCGACTTCTGAAATGAACAACATACATAACCTTTAAAGTTCTTTGCAAAAAGGATTAAAATTTGCTTTTGATCGAAGTTTTTGATAATCAAAATTACTAATTAGACGTAAAAAAACACAAGGCAATGCCAGAAACAATTAAAAGTGTCGTTACTAACAGAGATCGCACCTGTCTTGGCTGCAGATTAGTTAGTGGTTGCGGTCTTCTTGGCTCTGGACTTTACGTTTCTTATCACTCAAAAAAATTCCAAAAAGTCCCTGGGAAGTCAGTTATGCTTACAGTTGGTGGCGGTGAGTTAAATTTGTATATTTAATCCTCGAAATTTGCGAATTTCTACATATTAGATTCATATTTATACACTGTAAAAAAAATTTTAACCAAGAAATTTTTGTAACAATTTATGGAGAAAGTTTCTTTTTTTTCTTTCTTTTCTTTCTTTCTTTTCTCTCTTTCTTTCTTTCTTCTATGATGTAAATTTGTTAAAAGAGAAAACAAAACGAATCATTTTGAAACTGCCAATAATTGACCGTAAAAATTATATTGCAATGTTTTGGTGTAAAATTCTGTTTTGCGTGGGGCGCCATCTTTTCTTGAGTCCTCCCTGTCCTATAGAATCTTTTTTAATAATCCTTTATTTTTATGTATTTTATATTTAAATTTCTTGTTTTAGCTCTGATAGCGCTTGGTACAGCGAGAGTATTAAATCTGCCACCATTTCAAGGCCAATTTGATCACAATTGACTGAAAAATACTTAAAAGTTGTATAAATCTTCGATTTGTGGTAATGAACGAATTTGTAAATTGTTGTGGTTTATTATTTATATTTTATATTTATAAATAAAACTGATATTCTAAAACGACTATTCTTTTTTCGCTAGAACATATTTTTAGCATAGCGAATTTTTTACTTTTGCTAATGTATTTTTTTGCAGTATTTATTTATTCGCTTCCTTATTATTTTTCTATCAATTATTGTTATTTTTTTTTGTATGTTTTTGTATTTTTTTTTGTATTTGTATTTTTTTATTATTGCCTAAATTATTTACAATATAACAAAAATTATTATTCATGTTATAAAAATCACTGATCATCAAGTGAATTTTTATATTTACAAAAAACGAATCCCAAAAACAAAAAAGTTCAAATTCGCGCCAAAAATCGATTCCGCGTTCCGGAACGGTCTTTTTTTTAAAATGCACCAATCAGGCAACAGATGTGGGCGATTGTTATTTTTTTTCTATCAAGCTCTTTGATTGGTCAGTTGCGAATTGCGCCAAGTAGAAAAGGCACACGCCTTATTTTGCAGTTTAAGTTCAATTCTCGACTATAAAATGAATTAAAAGTTTTGTTTTGGCATTATCACGGACAAAATCGAGCTGGGAAGATGAAAGGGGAACAATTCTTTTATTTCCCAAGTTTTCGGGAAAAGTGAGGTTATCTTGTCGGTGCATACAATATACAAGCTTTGCGCATTGCCGAGGAAACAACACAGCATTCGTATGTATGTAGAATCTAATAATGTCTATTACATATTTTCGTTATTTTTGGAAAACCATCTATTTCTATCGTCTCTATTAAAAATCGAAAGTTATTCTTGGTCGGAATGTTGACAAGGCGCCCAACTTGTACCTAAAAACTATATGTCTCGAGTAGTGCTCTTTCTTTTAAAAATGTACATCATTTCGCGAAAATAAAAGAATCTTTAGTGTTCAAATGATTTCAATAATCAATTTCCAGAATAATGGAAATAAGTTTCTAGTAATGTAATTGAAACGCAAAACTTAGGTTAAGTTGGATTCATTTGTTGGACTCGAAAATTGAGCAATTGATACTTTTAAGTTAAAGCTGACGTTCTTTCTTTGTTTTAGATTAATTAGCTAAGAATGCCAGAAAGCTGCTCATTTGCAAAGAATGTGAATTGAAGATGTTTTTTCTGGTTCAGAGGAGGACAGGATAAGGTTGCTGATTTAAAAAGCAGTCAAGTCAAAATAGTAATTAATTCTACTATCAGCATGGAGCTGAATAATATAGGGAACAACAAAAGTTCTGTTTATCTAGTGATACCGTTTCGAAAGCTTTGTATCGCCACAGTTGCATTACCTCTCGTGAGTTTAGTCATTTGTTTCGTCACAGCATATATATTTCAACAAGACGATATTCATGAAACACATTGTCGGGTAAGTAATCAAGGATGATTTTTTATTGTACTAATTTTTACTTTATTTCAGATTTAAAGGACAAAATTTTCTTGCAATTTTCAATGAAATTCAATTCGGTTCTTATAAAATGTGTAAATGAAATCAAAATCAAATCCAAAAAATCAGAAGCTGTGTTAAAAGTCTCAGAGGTTAATGAGATTCAACGACAAAAATGTAATTTTGGTTCTTGAAATCATGATTTGCAGATAGCTGTAAATGTTTCTATAGAAAATTAACAGATGTGTGGATTCACGATCCAAGTGATCCACTGTTCAGGGTAATCATTATCATCGTTATGAGTTGAAACTGTGTTGACAAAAAACTAAAACATTTTGCATCGAAAATATAAATTATGGTTGCAGTTTTTATTTCAAAGCCATATATTTGACCACAATGTGCGTTCAAAATGTCGATGTTCATGTGATCTGCAGTTTACAATATACAAAGTTTTCTACGCTTTTCAAAGAGCCAAATAAGTCACCGTTCAGGGTAATCACTAATGACTTCAAATTCCATCCAGATCGATAGACAACTGTTTTAGGACATGGCAAAGTTTATTACGGTTTCTATAAAAATAATTCATAAACAAATTTTTATGAAAATAATCCATATACAAATTTTTAAAAATAGTTTCCTATGAAAATAATTCATAAACAAATTTTTATGCAAATAGTCCATTTACAAATTTTTAAAAATATTTTCCTATAAAAATAATTCACAAACAAATTTTTATGAAAATAGTCCATATACAAATTTTCAAAACTAGTTTCCTGTAAGAATAGTTGCATATAAAAATAATTTGATATAAAAATAACTTGATATAAAAATACTTTCTTATGGAAGTAGGCACAAAAAGCGACTATCAATTTTTTTATTTTGTAATTACAACTTTGACATGACCTTAAGCATTTGGTATCGAAACAGGAGTGACAAAATTAAGTTTTTGATCTAATGAAGATTGAAGAGAATTAGATCATTTTAAAGACGATCCAAAGATCGCAATGTGCGTTCGAAATGTCGATGTTCATGTGACTTGGAGTTTTTGGTATAAAATTCCATCTACGAGTCAAGTAATTCACCGTTCAGGGTAATCATTTTTATCAGCAGAAAGGACTTGAAACATTGGACGAAAATTAGTTCAAAAGTTAAAATGGAACGAGTTGTAGCAATTGTAATTTGTTTTTTTACAAGATAACAATACTTGACACTTTTAGGCCATCAGTAAATCACCACATTTACAAGAATAAATATTATTGCATGAAAAGCAAAAATTGAAAGTATCAAGTTGTGAAATGTGACGAAAGAAATACAATCAGCTATATTTATGACATTTCACATTTTCTCAAGAATTGAGGTCTAAAAGAAATTGAAAAATGGCGTGGTTTAAATACTAATGATGGATTATTATTTTTGGAATTTGAATTTTAGTTTTCAGAGTGGATTGTAGAAAAGACAATAACAATAGCAACAAAACAATAGCAACGGCAACAAAAACAATAGCAACGATAACAAAAACAATAGCAACAACAGCCTCTACAAAGTTGTTTTTAGAAAATAAAATCGCATAAAAATTATTTAACAGTTCCAAGGTTAAAGCATTTAAATTTTAACCAAAACAGCTTGCCTAGAGGATCGTTTAAAATATTGCAAATTAACGAGCAAATGAATTCAAATTTGTCTAATAATCATGAATTTTTTATCTAAGTTCTTTAGTTTTTATTCCGTTCGTCGGTCATCGAAATTATGTGCATATGAATTTATTATTTATAAAAAAAGAATATTTTCCGCGTTCGAAATAAGCGGTATTACAGCTGTATTTTTTTTTATCTACATCTGTGATCGTATCGTATAACAAAACACGCGAATGTAAACTGCAAGAGCATCTCGTGATTGAAATTCTGTTTCATCTTTTTATTCATTTGCAAAGTTTATAAATATTCTAAGCTCACTGAAAAAAGTACTTTAATTTTATTTTATTACAAGATTTATTTGTATGACGTTCCTGAAGAATGTTTTTTCTCGTTGAACAAGAAAAATGAATTTTTTTCTTTCTTTACTAAGTTACTTTCTTATTGTTACTAAAGTTAATTTTCTGTTGTTACTAAAGTTACTTTTTTGTTGTTACTAAAGTTAATTTTCTGTTGTTACTAAAGTTAATTTTCTGTTGTTACTAAAGTTAATTTTCTGTTGTTAAAACAGTTCTTTTCGTTTGTTAAAAATGTTCTTTACGTTTGTTAAAAAAAGTTACGTTAAAATAGTTACGTTTGTTAAAAAAGTTACGTTTCTTTTGTTGAAAAATGTCAATAGTAATAATTTAATTTTTCAGGTTTATAATGTTCTTCCGTCGATTTCGGCAATCACGGGCGTCTCTCCTCAGAGGTATTTGTGGCGAATAAGCATAGCTTTACACATTGGACCACGACTTGTAATCGCAAGCGTTTATTATTCTTATTATCGTAAAATCCTTCAAAGCCTCGAAGACGTCCCTGCGAAGCTCGTATCCTGCAGACTTTTAAATTTGTGTTACTGGCTCAACATTGCCGAGGTTGCTGCTCTCAGTGGCGTCACTTATATTTCAAATGCGGAAAATTACGGTGAGACACTTTTTGTAAATTTAGAAAATTGCAACAATGAAAATAAAATTCAAGTACTCGATTAATAATAAATTAACTATTTCCAATTAATAGTAAATTAATATTCCAATTTTTAGATTAAAATTTTAATCAGAAATTTTAATTTCTGACATATTCATGTTTTTTTTTTTTAATTATTTACATTTTATGTATACTTTGTGTTTTTATTTGCACGTTTTATGTTTTATTTAGTGTACTAGCTAAATGTTTTTCTATTTCTATACCTATTTTTATTCTATTTATTCATATTTTATTATTGTACGTAAGTATTGGAATTCAAATTTTAAATTTTAGATGCCAGGAATAATGTTTAATGTAGAAAGTTCAATGACCGAGTGATTTTGAGTTTATTTATTTCAGACATATTATTGTAGTGTTATGAAAGAACTAAAGTTGATAGAATCGAGTGTAGTTGTTTTAAATTTCAAGAAACGAATAACTAATGAGAAATATTTTTGCAGCTGTTCACGAGAAGATCTTTATAATGTTTATGATCAGTTCTCTGACATACATGTTGACCGCCGTGAGATTGGGTCGTCTAATCACACCAAATGCACAAAGTCTTCAGTACAAACAAGGCCTGTTTATAACGAGTCTCATAAGCACTGTAGGCCTTATTATCTTCTTTCTAAAACATCGACTGTTGTGCCACGATTTGGGTAAAAAAAAACTCTTATTTACTAATTTCTTATCTACCTCTCTTTTTTTTCTTCCTCTACGAGGAAACGAAACACTAAATCAAGAATCACAGTTCGTCTCCTTTTTTACTTAATCCCCTGTTTTAAAGAAAATTCTCTAAAACACCTAAAATCAAGTATTTTTCGCCCTTTTCCCCTATTTTCCAATAAGTTTCTTTTATAATTTTGCACCAATAATACTTGAAATCGAAAATATAATAATATTAATAATCCAAAATACTTCAAATATTTGAAAATACTTGAGAAATATTTTAAAATACTTTAAACTATTTCAAAATACTTCAGACTACTTCAAAATACTTCCAAATATTTAATAATATTTAATAATATTTAAAATTACTTTAAAATACTTGAGACTATTTCAAAATGTATTAATTATTATCGAATAAAAGAAAATTTAAAAATACTTCAAAATATTTAAAGGTACTTTAAATTACTTTAAAATATTTTTAAATACTTCCCAATACTTTAAAATATTTAAAAACATTTAAAAAGATTTAAAAACACTTCAAAATACTTCCAAATATTCAAAATACTTCCAAATATTCAAAATAATTCCAAATATTCAAAATAATTCCAAATATTCAAAAATATCTAAATATACTGAAAATGACTTTAAAATACTTCAAAATACATTTTATTACCCGAAAAAACTTTAAAATATTTAAATATACTTAAAATATTTAAATATACTTAAAATTAGTTTAAAATACTTCAAAATATTTAAAGAAAGTTCAAAATAGTTCAAATTTTTAAGAAATATTAGTGCTTTAAGTATTAAATAGGGTATAAAAAGATTTTAAAATATTTTAAAAGCATTTACAATATTTTAAAAGTATTTAAAATATTAAGAATACCTAAAATTACTTAAAAATATTTCCAAATACTTCCCAATGATTCAAAATATTTTAAAATACTTTAAAATATAAAAAAATACTTAAAAGTCTTAAAAATATTTCCAAATACTTCCCAATGATTCAAAATATTTTAGAATACTTTAAAATATCAAAAAATACTTAAAAGTCTTTAAAATATTTCAAAATACGTAAAACTAGTTTGAAATATTTCAGACTACTTCAAAATACTTAAAATTACTTTTAAATATTTCCAAATACTTCAAAATACTTAAAATTACTTTAAAATATTTCCAAATACTTCGAAATGTTTCAAAATATTTCAAAATATTTCAATATATTTAAAAACACTTAAAAAATGTATGTAAAATATTTTAAAATATTTGAAACTAATTTAAAATACTTGAGAATACTTGAGAATATTTCAAAATACTTAAAATTACTTAAAATGGCTGTAAAATATTCTCAAATACTAAAGACTACTTTAAAGTACTTCAGACTACTTTAAAATATTTTCAAATACTTCCCAATACTTCAGAATATTTAAAAATACTTAAAAACATTTAAAAACATTAAGAAATACTTTAAAACATTTAAATATACTTCAAAATATTTAAATATATTTATAATTACTTTAAAAGACTTCAAAATATTTAAAAATGCTCCAAAATAGTTCAAAGTATTAAAAAATATTAGTATTTCAAGTATCAAATAAGGTATAAAAAGATTTTAAAATATTATTTTGTAAAAATATGTTAAAGTATTTAAAACACTTCAAAGTTCTTCAAAGTACTTCAAAATAATTAAAAACACTTGAAAATACTTAAAGAAAATAAAAATAAATAAAAAAATAAGTAAAATAAAAATACTGGCTTTTAGTAATTTAAATTTTATTACATGTAGGAAATCATTTTTGCAATAAGCATAAATGCATTAAAAAACTTGCATTATTTTAAAACCAATTTAAATTCTTACAAAATATTGAAAAATTCATTTTTCTCATGGAAATCATGGAAAACTCATGGAATGAAAAGCAAATCAATTTTTTTTTAATTAAAAGCAAGAAATTAACGTTCTATAAATTTTTAAATGCTTATTAGAGCACATATATGATATTTGATTGTACAGTACAATAAATGTAAATACATAATACGTAACATTTTCTTAAAAACCATGAAAAATTTTTTTGTAAATAAGTTTGAAATATTACAATGTTATCCTTTTTTCTTCTTCTTTCCAAAATCCCCTTTTTATGAAAGAAAATCCCCTTTTTTAAAATTGAAAATCCCCTTTTGCAAAATTGAACGGAAAAATTACTGTGATCTCTGCTAAATATTTTTAACACGATGCTCCAAAGGACCCAAAATTTATGCTTTCTAAAATTATTCTGAATGATTGGAGTAATAATAATTATCATTCATAATATTATTTTGAATTTATCACTCGGTGGCACTTAATACTTATGGTTAGGATATCAATAATTAATAATAATTATTTTAATTATTATAATAATATTATTCTAATAATAATAACAACAATAATAATAATAATAATAATAATTTATTGATAGACAATTATTTTGGCCAATACAAGGAATACTTTGTAAGTTAAATTAATAAAAATAAGAAAAATAATCTCTATCAAAAATTTATAATCAAAGCTCAAAAGAAAGGATATTCCAAAAATTTGATATTATATGCATATACTAATATTATTATTCCTAATTATTATTCTAATTCTAAGAAATAAAAAAGAAAAGTTGAAAAGCAAAAAATGTAGATTCAATTTTGGGCAAAATATTTGCGATTTTTGTGTTTTTTGGACTATCCTGGCAAGTGAAATGATTCTAATTTGCATTTTCTTTGCTAGCATTTAGCTGGTTCTCACTCTGTGAATACGTGATAGCTTCGGCAAATATGGGATTTCATATATGTGTTGTCCTGGATTTCCCACACGAGCAACTGGTGGTGGGAAATGGTCTACCCGCCATTAAACGAGATTAACACCTTAGGATAAAAAACGTTCGTTTTCCAAGTGCCTCTTGCCTGCTAGGAACTCTAATTCACTATTCATCATTGACAACTACCTCTTCTGAAAAAAAGTCGCTGTATTATTCTTTTCAATTTAATCAAAGCTATTTACATCTTATTGTAATTATTTATATCATATTGCAATTATTAATATCGTATTGCAATTATTAATATCGTATTGCAATTATTAACAACGTATTGCAATTATTAATATCGTATTGCAATTATTAACATCGTGTTTAAATTATTTAAATCGCGCTGAAATTATTTACATCGTACTAAAATTATTTACATCGTAGTGAAATTATTAACATCGTATTGGAATTATTTCTAGATTTCCATAGTTGGACACTAGGCACTGGAAACGTATGAAGGCCTTTCGTAATTTTATCTATTAATTAAAATACATAGTGACATTAGCAAGTAACGTGAATTATCACACTTTAACAAAATGTAACGGAAACAATTGTGGGGGGGAATTTTCTGCAAATTTTGCAAGACTTTTGTAAATGGCCGAAAATTTAGTCGAAACTGTTTAATACTAAGTGGGAACTCTAGTCGATTCAATCATTCTAGTCGATGTGTCTTTAACGCTTCAAACAATTGTTATTTTAAATTGTTATTTCTTTCTTTTCTTCGTAGATATGTTGTAGACTTTTGTGATTATAAATCCGCGATTTAAAGATTATTAAATAATCGACTGGCTCCTTAGAATGCATTTTCCAGTCGCGATATTTCAAAACGACTTTCAAACATTGAATGAGAGTGAGTGTTTGTTGTGTTCTCTCTTCAGTAAACGAACAGAAACTAATAAAAAAAAGGGAGCCTTTTTATTGAAAAATATTTTTTGAACAATTTCTTTTTGAATGATTTTTTTGCAAAATCGTTTAATCAACTCAACAAGAGTTATGGGAATCGGTTTCCATTAGAATCGGTTTTTATTTGGATTTGTTTTTATTGGATCTCGTTTCTATTAGAATCAGTTTTCATGGGAATTTGCTTTCTATTAGAATTGGTTTTTATTAGAATTCGTTTTCTATTTGAATTCGCTTTCTATTAAAATTCGTTTTTATTAGAATTCGTTTTCTATTTGAATTCGTTTTCTATTTCAATTCGCTTTCTATTAAAATTCGTTATTATTAGAATTCGTTTTCTATTTGAATTCGCTTTCTATTAAAATTCGTTT
>WNHD01004143.1:0-12239 GCA_011057455.1 Ganaspis sp. Gsp50 | reverse complement strand
TAACCAGAGTTAAGGGAAACTACGGAAAACCTTAACTGAGTAAAGCCGATTTATCGACAGTTGAGTCTTGGATGTATGATTTTTGAAGTCTCGAAATATCATACAAACAAGTCCTCAACGTCAAATCTCCTGCTCTAAGTATCTCACGTGCCGCAAAAAAACCCAGAGCTAACGGGCGCGAACCCTCGATCCGCTACCGCAAAGCCCTAGGCATTTTCCAACTGAGCTACTCAGTCGGTTATATAGGAACTATATAGTATCCTATAGGAATATATATATGAATCTATATAAGGTAGCTCGTACAAGGAAATCATATGTCGACGTACAGGAATCAATATGTTCACCTATAGGGCCTACACATGCCCAATTTAGATCCCTATAGGTAATTATATGTTGACATATAGGATTGACATAGGTTACTTATATAGGATATTTTAAGGACTCCTACATAGGATGCTGTCTCATCACAAAATTCCTCGTACTCCTTTAAAGAATCCTATGTAGTTTTCTATGCGAGAATTCATAAATGTTCCTGTATTCTATATAGGATGAAATGTAAACAAAAACAAACAAATTTTTATTTACATTCCTACATAGAATCCTATATAGATTTACACATTATTATAATTATTTTTTAATTAATTTACACACTTGTATCCTTAACACTTAAACATATAATTTCGAAACATTAACGAAGCCTATTAAAATTAAATTTATTTGAAAAAATCTTGACGCTAACGAGTATCGAACCTACGTAACCTAACCACAGAACGCGAGCGCATTAAATCCTATGGCAACCCTGACTTGTCATGTTTCAAACAATGTTCCTCATAACTTACCAGAGAAAGTTATGAGGTAACTTATGAGGAACATTTTTTTGACACATATGCCAAGTCAGGGTAACCGTGGGGTTTAATGCGCCCGCTTTCGGTGATACTCGTTAGCGTGATACTCGTTTGCATCAAGATTTTTTCAAATAAATTTACTTTTAATAAGCTTCGTTAATATGTTTCGAAATAATATGTTTGAGTGTGTGAAGGATACAAGTGCGTAAATTAATTAAAAAATAATTAATAATTTGTAACCTATATAGAATTCTATGTAGGAATGTAAATAAAAAAATTTTTGTTTTTGCATATATTTCATCCTATATAAGAACCTTTATGAATTCCTACATAGGAAACTATTTAGGATTCTATATTGGAGTACTAGGAATTTTGTGATAAGACCTGCATTGCATCCTATGTAGGAGTCTTTAACATGTCCTATATAGGTGACCTATGTCAACATATAATTAATTACCTATAAGGATCTATGTAGGCCTTGTATAGGCCCTTTAGGTGAGCATATCGATTCCCAAAAGGTCGATATGATTTCCTTGTAGGAGCTACCTATATAGATCCCTATAGGATACTATATGTATAGTTCCTATATAGGTACTACTTGTATACGATCTTATGTAGGATCCTATAGGATTTTCCAGTAGGGACACACACATCTGGACATTGCCTTTAAACTTCGTATATATGCTTTTTAGATGAAAATGAGTTGATTTAGACTATTTATGGAAAATCGAAAATTGTCACGATTACAATGATTCGTCTATAAGGAAGCAAAAATCAGTGTATCGAAGCGGCGATTGAGAAATGAATTTTTATCGACTTGTTACAATTTGTTTTTAATTTAATTTAACATTTATGTTGGATATTTTCAGTGGTATTTAAATAGACTTTCTTTTATAATAAATACAACAATTTATTATCTTATTTTTTTTATGATTAACAAGGCTTACTCCATTTACTATGAAACACATTTTTATAAAAAGTGATTCCATTAGTAGAACATTATTAATAGTACTTTATAAGTTTTAGTAAAAAGTTAATAACATTGTACTTATTGACATTTTTCAATGTTATGCTTTTCCTATTAAAACATGGTATTAAATAAATTTTACTCAAGTTAATAACGAATATTTATTTCTGACCTTTATTATTCAAAACATTGTGCAGGAATGTACAATCTTAAGAAAACTTTTATTCACATATTGATATATAAATAAATAAATCTAGTCGATCCTACTCGCAAGTCGCAAATTTCAGGTTTTACAGATATTTTAAGTATTATATTGCACAATGCAAGAAAGAATCTGCACCAATTTTTTGCTTGATAAAGATATTGATAATGTAATTGTTATATTTGGATCAAATTGATATCTGTCAAAATTCAAATTGCTTTAAATTTAGAATCTGCGCCTCATTTAAAACATTAATTATTTAAGTAGATTTTAATAAAACTAAAATGTTTCTGCACAATATCATAACAAATTTCCTAAAAGAATTTTTTTAAATAGATAATTGAATTTTAATTTGATTCTCACGAGATCAGAGATTCTGATTTTTGTTTACACCTAATCGAAAAATTAATTATCACCCCAAATAAATTATAATACTAAAATCAGTATTTCAATTTCTCACAAACTCGGAGATTCTGTTTCTTATACATAATTATGTATAATAGAATAATATATTCAAAACACCTAGAAAATTATAATACTAAAACTTATTATTTGGATTAAACTATGAAAGACCCTGAATTGTATCGTGAAATATTTATAATTTTAATTCTCTTATCAGTTATAAGGAAACATAAGCTAAAATTGTCCCAGCCCGAAGAAATTATTTAAGATGATATATTATACTTTTAATAAACAACTTTTCAGCTTTCAAATTAAATTTCTTATAGTAAGACTCTTTTAAAATAAATATTAAAAAACAAACATTTAGATCTCACAGCAAATTAGTGAAATTCATTGTTTACATTTATTGGAACGAAAATACCGAAAAATAAATAAATAACAGCATTTTGTAAAATGAATGGTAAAAAAACATGATTGAACTGCCGGATCAAAGATGCGCATATATTTCTTTTCTACGTAAAACGGTGTCCCATGATCAGAGAAAATAAAAATTTCGAATTTTTAATTTTTTTAAAATTGAAGTTTGTCGATGCATCATAAGTCTTAACTTTTCTTCAAATTTAAAATTTTATGTTTCACTGAACAGTGGTCAACATTCTTATATTAAAAAAAATTATATGTCCTTTAATCCTGCAATTCAATTTAAGATATCAGTTAATAAATTTAAATATTCATCAATATTGTGATGCCTATTGTAATAATGTGATATCCAGATCACATTCTTAGGAAGACTGTTCTAATTAAAAACGGATTTTTTATTCAAATAACGCAAAAATATTTTTAGTCATTTTAAAAATGATTTAGAGATAAATAAAAATTTGAAAATAGCTCAATTTTGAAAACAACCCGCAGTAAAAGCCTATATAAATTTAACTTTATTTACAAAAATTTTTCCAAATGATCAAGTATCATGTCGAAATTTTTTTATGTGAAACAGGCATCTCAAAAGCTAGTTTCTTTTTAATTTCAAGTCTGTAAGAACAGATTTTCCTTGATTTTTTTTTATTGCGAAAAGCATTTTTTCCGCATGAAACATGTGAAAATTTTCATTTCGAATTTTCAATGTTAGTAATACTTCAAAATCGTGTCCATTGGTGTCCCTGTCAAATGCAAAATGGATGATTGTTAGTTATATCGTTAAATTATATTTAACGTTTAAAACTTCAATCAAAAATCTCGCTAAATGCATTTCTAGTTTCTTTATTGAATTGTCGGAGGCGGTGGTGGATCATCGTTGGAACCCTAAAAACCAAATTATTATTATCTTACATTCAAAATTTAAATAACAAGTTACGCTTTAGTTAAAGATAGTAAAATAAAATGCGCTTACAGATCCACTGCGAGGGACTTTAATGTCCTCTGGCTGTTTCCATCTCAAAGATTTTGGCCTTAGTGCAAACATAATAATAAGCACACCAAACATCACGAACATCATGAAAAAGTTGTCACTTGGTGTACTTGATGGTCCAGGCACTAAAATAATAAATAACCTTTAATTATAATTAAAACAATTAAAGTTCTTAGTAGTCTTATCCTTACAATACTTTCTAAAACGAGAACTAACAAAACAAAATCATCGATTTTTGGATTATGAGCGTTCTTGCTTAATTAGTAATTGTTTTTTTAAATCTTTAAGAAGAAAATTAGTTTTTATTTAATATATCTCATGTAATGACAGTGCATGAATTGTACTTATATAACATTAGTTACATTATATATTAATTTAATGTGTATGCAATTTATGTACAAAATTATTTTACTTTCCTGTAACATAAATTAAGCATTTCTTATATTCTAGGTAATATTTATTAAAAATTTATAACAGCAGAGAAAATGGTATGGTTTCGATAGCAATTAGCTTCACCTAGTATTACTTTTAAATGTGGTTAATCTCCTTTTACTATAAAAAGTTATGATTAGTTATGTTTAATGATAGTTTAAATGAAATTAAAACTTCCTTTTTAATTCTCTATAATCCAAAACAGTTTTTCTTGAATATTTTGTATACTGTCAAGAAATACTATTTTTGGTAGTAAATAATTAAGAAGAAAGATACAATTAATACTATCATCAAACATAAGCTCAATTTTTTTTCTAAGGTCCCTTTCGCTAAAATTCTATAACAACGAAACAAGATAAAAATTGCAAATACATTGTCATTAAACGAATTAAAGTAATGTTTAAAAATATTGCTCCAATGATTACGTGTGGTCCATGAAAACCAGTTGTTACATATAAACAAAATTGCTTCACAATAGAGTTTTTAATTATAAAATATCAAAGAAGCAACAACGAAAATCATTTATACAATAAACTAACGAAATATTTTTTTAACAGAGGTAACTATTTATTTAAAATGCCTATTTTGAAAATACTATTATCTTTGAAAATTTATTGTTTTTACCGCTTAGAACTTTAAATGTAGATAAACCTAAAATGCTCTATAATGCATATGTGTTGACTCTATGACAGTCGGTCATATTCGGAAAAAAATTACCGACAGGAAGTTCAAGTTATTCAAAGACAAAATTATTCAAGATGCAAGATCTATTGAAGTAATTTGTAAGAAGTTTTTTAAGACATCTTACAATGGTCGAGACCTTACTGTCTTGTGAAATAAATAATAGTACATAAAACAAAGACGAAAAATAGTTGATGTCACGAGTTTACAATACTTGTCAAATGTGACTAGTGTAAGTATCACGAATGTAGGTAATAATATTCTATGCACGTTAATCAAAGACTATTCTTTGTGACATATGAACAAAACATTAAATTAGATTTTGCACAAATTATAAATATGAGTAAATCTCTTTATATACTGTAAGATGAAAATGCCCTTTTTCAATATTCATTTTTTTCAATTATATTTAATGGAAAATGAAATGAATATCAAAAGGAAAGCATTTTTGCGATTCACTCTACAGTCGAAGGTACGTCGTGTTTAGAACAGTAATTTATTTTACGTACTAAAGCAAACCGTGACACTTCACGCAGTGTTAATCGTTCATAAAATTCAATATTAATATGTATATTGTAAAGGAAAATTTTTTCTTATGACTTAAATATACGTACACCTCGAAACGGAGAGACATTCATTGTCAGTACAGTAACCTTGTGTTTGCCGGAGCTAAAAAAATTAAAGTAGCTGTTATAAAATAAAAAAAGGTGCATTTAAAAAATTAAATAAACAAAATTAAAAATATCCAGGCAATTCATGATTTAAAATCAGGTATATTTTTTAATAAATGACTTAAACATTATTATATTTTATAATAATGTAACTAAAAATAAATTTTTACTGTTTTAATAAACCTATTACTGCAAATAGAGTGAAAATCGTGAAGAAAACTTTTGTAAGTTGGCGTCGATAAAAATAACAGATAAGCGAATCGGTTGTACAAAATGATGTAATTTAAATAACTGCTGAATGTACAATATTTAGTTTGTCTCATAACTTATTGTGTAACATGAGATATTACAAAAGAATTTGGTTACTTATACATAGTAGGAAGTACTTTTTAACAGATACTAAGCAGATTATACAAAATAAAATCATTTAAGGCACAATATTAATTTTCGTTGAACTTACGAAAGATAAAAGACGTTGCATTGCCAAATGATGATTAAACATGCATTCGCATGGATCGAAATCTTCGTTGCTCATTGTTATTGGTTTTCTTTTCACTCAGAAGTCAAACTGGAAAAATTAAAGTTTTTTATTTTTTAGACCATCATTTTTATTGCTTTTAAATTACAGTTACACTTAACATTTCAAATGATAATTTTTTGTATTAATTATTGACCTATTTCATTTAGAGGTAACATTTTTAACTTTTATATTCAAATTTAGTAAAATTGAAAAAATGTTTTTTTTTTAAATGAATGGACAGCTGTTGGTCCGGGAAAATTTAGGGCATTCATAGAAAAACTTTCAAAAATCAGGAAAATTTTACAAAAAATCCTATTAAGCTTCAATTCACAATGTATGGAATTTAATTTATTTTCAAATTTTCTCACAGAACAAATGTAAAAAAATTCTGAGAAATGTCAATAATATGTACATACAAAGAAATAAAAGAAAATTCAGAAGTTTAAAAAATCGTTAGTTTTTACTTAAAATTATATAAAACACGAATATAATGAAACAATGTAAACGACTAAAGATTTACAAGAGTTTTAACATTTGTGCATTGGTATCAAGAATATTATCACTGAAGGAAGAATTCATAAAAAATACGTGTCTATGTATTCGTAACAAAGTAGATAAAATACTTGGATTATGACAATACGAACTTTCGTTTTGAATAATGAAAAATGTGCACAATATTTTAATCAAATTACTTATTACTATTATTATTACCATTATCATTAATATTATTATTATTATTATTATTATTATTATTATTATTATTATTATTATTATTAGGGATAATACTTAACACAAAGTTGTTAAAGTTTTAAAAACGAAATTTAGTTTAAAGATTAAGTTTATTTTCTTTAAAATAAAACTAAATGTAATTGATAGAATTATTTTTAAGAGAAATATTAACTTATTCTAAAATAGTAAAATTTTCAGATTTAGTTATTCGTGATTATTTGGCGAAATCTGAAGAATTTTTCTAGTTTCAATTTGTAACCTTGTGACAATTAACAATTTTAGTAATATATATTTGTTTTTTATAAATTAATTACATAAACACAAACAAAATTCTGCTTAAAATTTAGAAACTATTAAATTATCTTTTACTGTAAAGGTTTCTATAAAACATTTAATTGCTTTATTTTAAAGAAATATTTTAGCATATTACGGAAAATGTTGCTAATATACCCCTTTATTTTTTTTAAATTGAATGCGTAAATTGTTAGAAGAAACAAGTTATGTTTCTCAAGTTTTCAAATGTAATGATTAAAAACATTTTCAAAATTGATTTTCATTCTATAACAGACATAAAAGCATAAAAAAAGTACAATGGTTTAAAATGAACGAAAAAGTTTAAAATTATTATTTATCAGAAGTGACCTTTGAGAAAATACCCATTTTGAGAATTAAATTTAATAGTTACAGAATTAAAAATAAATTTTAATTTAAAATTAGCATGCAGAAAAATAATAAATAATATACGATACCTCTTGACGTGGCAAAATCTCACGAAGAATATTTAATTATTTAAAAAACTATTGCCAGAATGACAATTTAAAGCTTGTAAAATACTAACTAGTAAATAGCTGAATAATAAGACAAATAGACCTACAAAATATTACACTTTTGACTGTTATGTGAATGATTTGCAATAATATTGAAAAATACCTGCGTATCAAGTAACAGCTCGATTCTCCAACAATGTTTTCCAATGTTTTCTCTGGATTTTGACGTAGCAGCTGTATTTACATTCCCCTTTTATCAGACATCTTGTTTCTCCTTAATCTTTCCTTTTCCTTTCTGTCACTCATTTCTGATTGGTAAGTAGTAGTCTCGGTTTGGCATTCTTTTGTAAGCTTAACGCTCACAGGCTGTTCTATTCTATGTCACACATAAAACCTCCAATTGACTTGCAGCTTTATTAGAATTATATGATTTCTTAATTTTTCTAGTTTATTTCTGATTGGTTAATGCTACTTTATTATCCACACTTTTACCAATCCTAGACTGCCGCGAATTTAATTAGCACACGTGTACGTTTAAATTTTCAACTTGGTGTTTTTAATGTCAATTTTAGCTTCTTTTTATTTTGAAAAAGAAGGAAACTAGATTACATTTATGATATAGGAGCTATTCAATAAGAAATTGATGTGCTTTAAAACATTTTTCATTTATCTGCTTTTGTTTTAATAGCTTATGCATGATAATCATGTAAATCGAAAAATATTATCCACTTGTACAAAATTTTAAAGTTTTTAATTTATTTTTTGATAATTATATATATATTTATAAATAAGTATAGATATAATTTTAGAAAGTTGTCTCTTTATAGGAAAAAAGGCATTTATCTAAAAATTGCTGACCCGTCATACACAAAGAAAACACTGGTTGCCTATCTGCAGGATTTATTTCAATCAATTTTCTATCAAAATTCTAAGACGATTTTTTTTTTAATTTACAGCAGTCAAGAACCTATTGTTCAAAACATAAAGGATCTATTATAAATATAATGAATAATAAGAATAAATTCAATTTTATATCGCGAATGAAATTATTTTATCTGCTTCTGCGCAGATGCATTTTCGTCGCCTAATTGGCTATTCTAGTCAAGTCATGTGACTCTGGCGCGTATATATTTCTGATCATGAAGAAATTTGTCATTTGGTCCTTCGGCCGTTCTTGTCTCGAGATCTTTATCGGGGTTTTAAAGACGAGAAATACACTTTAAAAAATAAGCACATGAATAATTTCGTATTTTATTGAGTTCTGTATTAGTCAACAGAATAGTAAAGCGTGTGGATGTGATATACATTTTCTCAAAATTTGATTTGACTTTAATATTTATGAATTTTTCTTAATTTTAAAAGCGAGAGCTGAATTAGTAAACATTCAATTTATTCATTTGTTCAAATTGAAAATTAATTAAGGGAATTTTTGGGATTTTAATATTTATATAATGTAATAATAAAATAGAGAGAAACTGTAAAATCCAGACCAGAAATTAATACCAAAAAATAAATGGAAGGACAAAATGTCATGAATTTAAAAATTATAAATAGTACTACATAATAAAATTAGTTATTGAACCACTGTAGAAGAATAAAAATTGAAATTGTAGAAAATATGGTCGAAATAGGAACAGAAGAAATTTTTTAGATTAAGGATAGGAAGTGAAGCGATTATCGCACTATTAAATAAGTTTTGAAAATATATACTTCTCGTTGCTCAAAGTGTCGAACTAAAACGCGACATGGGTCTGACAGATACAAGTTTTGAGCTGATTTTGACCCTGTGGCGATTTTTCGTTTTGAGGCCACGAGATAACACCTCAATGTGTCAAGATGTCTTGTCAAAGTCTCAAGTGTCAACTAATTATTAGCTACATCGTTAATCAGAAAGTGAGTATCTTCAATGACACTTTAAATCAGGTCGGGTTTTAGCCCAAAATACCGATTAATAACGAAAATTGTGTGATTACCTCGATCTTTACTATAAAATATTGATGAAAAAATGTTCTTACCTAAGAGAATCAGAAATTTCTATAGTTACTTCTATTTTCATTTTTCAAAGAAAAAAATTCAGAATTCGTTCAGAAGCGTTAATTAATTTTTGATATATATTAGGGTCGCTCTTAAAAAACGAATTTTGGAATTTTCAACTTCGCAACCCCTCATTTTATGATAAATCAAAAATAAAGAGACAATTATTTTTTCCTTTTTTTTAAAATTAATATTTAATGGTGCCTCAAAGAGTTAAAAGTTTCGCAAGTGAAATGCATAAGATAAAAATACTTTTTCGGAAACTCTGTATCTCTTCAGAAATATTCAAAGAAGAACTTCCAATCACATGTTTATGCATTTGTTAATATTAAATATTTTTAAAGGTCCTCAAAAAAACACCATAAATAGCAAAATCACGAAAAAATAGTTAAAAAATATTGTTAATCTTTTCTATGCACATTTTTGTCGAAAACGTAAATAAATAACTGAATTATTCTTTCTTAAAAATTATTACACTTCAGTTCTTATTTGTTTAAATAAATAACTATTGTTAATTATCAAATTTCTTTAAAGTAGAGCTAGAGAGCTGCTTCTTTTTGCAATCTGTTACTCTATGTATACTTGAAATAAAAAAATTTACAAATCTTAAATATAGTTTGTTCATAAAATTGTTTAAACAAATAATTATTATTAATTAACAAAACTTCTGAAAAACGAAGCTAGAGATTTGTAATTTTTTTAAATACTATGTTACTTTTTATATTTGAAATAACTAAAAATAAAAGCATTTGATGTAAACAGTATTTATAACAATTATTTAAACAAATTATTGTTGATATCTTTTAATTTTCAAGAAAATAAAGCTAGATTTAAAGTTTTTTTTAACTTTTTACAAGTTTTCAGAAATAGAAAAATGGAACTTTAAGACCATCTAGAAATAGTTATTTTTCAAATTTTTTAAAAAAATAATTATTGCTATACAACTTTTTAGAAAATGAAGTTAGAAGTTCGCAAGTTTCTGCATTTTGCAACATTTTAGATTAAAGATTGGTTTGAAATAATTGAAAATAATGAGCAAGTGTAAAATTAATTATGATAATTAATTATAATTATTTCTTTAAACAATTTTCATAAATAAACTATATTTAAGATTTGTAAATTTTTTTATTTCAAGCACAGTAACAGAATATAAAAAGAAGCAGCTCTCTAGCTCTACTTTAAAGAAATTTTATAATTAACAATAATAATTTATTTAAACAATTAAGAACTTAAGTATAATAATTTTTAAGAAAGAATAATTAAGTTGTTTATTTACTATTTCGCCAAAAATGTGCATAAAAAAGGATAAAAATATTTTTTAACAGTTTCTTCATGATTTTGCTATTTACGATGTTTTTTGAGGGCCTTTAAAAAAAGTTAATATTAACAAATGCATTAGCAAATGATTGGATGTTATGTTTTGAACATTCCTAAAGAGAATCAGAGTTACTTGGTTAAAAAATATTAATTTTTCAAGATGTTACATCAGTTTTACGAAAAAGTATTTTTCTTCCTTGCATTTAATATGGGAAAATTTAAGCTCTTTGAGACACCATTAAATGTTAATTTTAAGAAAAACGAAAAAGTAAGTTTCTCTTTATTTTTAATTTGTAACAAAATGAGAGGTTGTAAAGTTAAAAATTTAAAAATTTGTTTTTTAAGGTATTTGTCGCGTCGAATTGTTTTTGTCAGATATATTGGCAACTTTACTTGATTATTGTCCAACATTTTATCTATAAAATAAGACAAATCTGATTCAAATTGACCGTCTGTAAGTTTCAAAAATGAAGATCGAAGTTCTATAATTTACATACATTTTGTGCAAAACCCATAAATACACGGTGCTAACACGGTGCTACACAAAAAAAATAATTAAATATACTTTTAATATGAAGCAATGGACGTTGTAGAGGAGGTCGAAATACAACTTTTAGTAGGTATAGAATTTCATATACACCCCCAAAATCTCAAGTTACTGTAAAAAACTGATATTTCATCATGTTGTGCATGAAATCATGATATATTTTGGCTATTTTTCAATGGATTATGATGATCCTTAGCTCGTTGGAAAGCTAAAGGTTGTAGCTTTTCAAAATTTGAACGATAATAAGGTTTCATTGAGAATCATGGAAGCTGTAAGCCAAAATACTTGAAAAAAATCTCAAAAAATTGAGTTTGGGTAATTTTGGTTTAAAAATACACTTTGTATTTAAAAGAAGACTATATTATTAGTAATATTACAGAAAACTAGATTTTTTTCCCTTTAAAACTATCCATCAACGAAGTCATTTGGATAATAATTGCCCAAATTATGAATGTTTCATCAATTTTCATTATTTCTCTTGTTTTTAGAATTTCACTTCTCGAAGATGAAAATCGTTTTTTTTAGTTCCTTATAATATTTTTATAATAAAAACAGTAACAGACAAAATTTTCAATTAAAAATTCTCAATAAGAGTTCAAAAATGTACATTTATGGATATATTACATCTATTCAATTTATGGGTGAAGTAATCAGTCACTTGAAGAATTTGTTTTAATGTTTTTCTTATTGCTCTTTCATGTTAGTCGCATTAGTTTT